>JAPYYS010000552.1:0-49765 GCA_030522525.1 Campopleginae sp. 14b | reverse complement strand
TTTTTTTTTTTTTTTTTTTTTTTTTTTTTTTTTTTTTTTTTTTTTCTTTTTTTTTTTTGGTTTTTTTTTTTTTTGTTTTTTTTGTGTTTTTTTTTTTTTTTGTGTGGGTCCCCCCCCCCCCCCCCCCCCCGGCGACCACCGTGAAAAGTAAACGCACAAGCATGTACCAAATAACCGGCAGCGGGCGACACACACTAATAGGTTAGAGAGTTCAGAGACCTTCACAGTGAAAGTCTACCGGAGTTACACCCGCGCGATATGCACATCGGTAACCTGCGCGCACCCACTTCCTTTCAATTGTATATATTTATGTGTAATTATGTATTTTGTAAATTAGAATTTTTTTGTTTTTCGACGTTTTAGAGAAAAAAAAAGAGCGAAAAGTTTAGTCATCGAAACGCGCAAGATTTGGTTCACGATAGTTTAATTGTCTGCGGTACAAAATTTCTCGAGAAAACAATGTCGAGCTGGTCCCTCCATTAGATTATTTGTTCATCAAGCTTTTTCCGTATTTTTGTGCGTAAGAGGAAGGATCGAGAAATTATTAGAAAGTCGTTTTTCGATAATAGCTCCCGCGCGCATGTTTGGCCGAAATTTGAGTGAGAAAATTGTCGGAATGATGGCTGGAAGCTCCGTCTTCGTGGATAGAAAAAGAAAGTTGGAAGGAAATGTAAGCGTTTGCGTTGATGAGCGTGAAAAAAGTCTCGTGCGATCGTTGTAACGGTTTTCCATTATTCGTAACCCCCTGCGAATATTACGTGACAAAAAATTGCTAAAAAAATAAAATATTTCGATCACTTCATACGCCAATTTGTAATAATTATTAACTATTATTAATTAATAAATGATGAAATTTATTTCTCGAATGAATAATAATTAATACCGATTTTATTAATAATTATTTATAATTTTTTTATTACTATATTTATCAATTTATTAAATTATTAATTATTAAGATTAATTATTAATCATTAATAATTGAAATAATTAATATTTGTCACCCTTTTATTTATTCATATAATTATTAATGCATTGACTATATACGTCCGTTTTAAATAATTATTAATCATTATTAATTAATTAATTATTTAATTCATTAATTATTATTAAATATTTAATTATTAAATTTATTAATTGAATAATTAATAATTTTTAGTAATGCCAATTGATAGATTGAAAATATTCATGATAAAAAGCAATTATTTAGAGGATAATCGTGATGAGGAATCGCACGAAAGTGGAGAAATGTGATTGAAGCGTTTTCTATTTTGGGCTGAAGAAAACGGCTTATTCAGGGGAATGAGATCAGTGGGTGAATTATGAGAAAGAGTAAAGCATGCACTCTTGTTTATTCATTCAATTTTTCATCGGTTAGTGCGGTGCGGGCAAGTTAAAAATCTCTCGTGACTAATCTCTCCTGCTGATGCTTTGTCGCGGTCTTGCTGCTCTTCATCAACCAATAATCATTAGTCACGCACCGCTCCATCAATTATAACAAAATCTTCATAATTAATGCTCGTTAATTCCGACAGCAAATAAAATATTCGTTTCAAATTCAATTCATTTCATTATCCGCTCCTAATTAATCACATTTCCCCATAGAATTATCAGTTTATTTAATTATCATTTAATTCGATAATCAAAAGTGCCAATAAACTTGGCGTTATGGGGTTTCACGAATACCGCGCCACGCCAGTAACAAAGTAACTCGATTTTGTAAGCAATGAATGGGGAAAATAAAAGAAAAATAAAAAATTAAAAAAAAAACGTACGGAGACGACCACGTACGTGCTCATTGTTTCGATACTTTCAAGGATTCCCTCTCTCTCTATCCAGAGTCGTCACTCACACGACGCATGTACGTCTCTTTTGTCACATTCATTGACGCGAGGATTACCTGACGTATTTACTAAATACCCGTTTTCCTTGACATGTCGGATACAGAAATAAGAAAATGAGAGACGAGGCACAAACTGTTTGAATATTTTTCATTTTTACCTCGAATTTTAATTCGGAGGAAAAATTAAAAAAATATATATATATATAAATGGATCGAGTCGCGAGCGAATAATTAGAATTAAGTAATCGTTGAATAAGGTTTATGGGGCAGTGTCAAATTTTTCGATGCGATATCGCTGAACATCTTGAAACAAGAACAAACATTGCTCTATTCCGTGGGTCTAATTATTTACGAATTGTGAAAATTTATCGCGGAGAATCGTCGGTCTAGAAACTTTGGAATAGAAAAAAAAAATAATGGTGTCAATGGAGTACCATAAAATATCAAGCGTTTGTGCTGACGGCAAACACATTTCGTTCCGGCCACGTTGGCTCAAAACTTAAGAATCGTATCAATGATAACGAGACACTAAAGCGCCGACTGAGTTTTATGACTTCGCACCGTGAGCATCGCCGTTTTCTCTCGGAAAACTTGCGGTGCGGCGTTTTTTTTTTTTTTTCGATAAAAAAAAAATTGAAAAATATTTTTTAATGAATTTTTTTCAGTCGCAAAAAATAATAGTATCAGGAAAATGCGAGTTTTTGGGCTTTCGCGTTTATCACTTTTCCTCGATCCTGATTCACCGCGACTGAGTAAAACCTGCTCTCGGAGAAAACGAGCCAATACTTTTGCTGTTTCTAAAAGTGACGATACGAAGAGAGAAAATAAATTTTTTTTTGCAGATCGCGGCGATATACCGGTTTTCTATTCAACGATGAAAAAAAACAACAAAACGTTGGACTCCAACGAAAATTTGCGCTAATTTGTAATAAATTAAAAAAACGAATATTTGATTTTTTTCTCAATTTTTGTTTTTTTTATCATTTTCATGATGTTTGAATCGTTAGAACGCATGGAAATTCTGTTTTTTTAATCAGCAGAGCTCTCGTAATTCTTATTCAAATATTTGGTCAGACAATAAAACGAAAAATACATTTTTCTATGAATTATTAACTGGATTTCAAAAACCATGACAATTTTCGTTTCAATTTTTTTTTAATCCTAAAAAACGATCGTTTCATGGTCCTGAATAAATATCGAATAGGAATCTTGAGATTTTCCCCAGGAAAAACGGGATTTCGTAAAATTTCGAAAAATATTGATAACGCATTTATTTTTCATGGATAAAAAAATGGGAAAATTTTTTTTGCCAAAACTCAAAACACATACGGATCTCCTACACGGTTGAAATATATAATTATCGATCGCACAACTGTTTGTACTATTTGTTTCTACTCAAAGTGGGACTCGAAGACTTTTCACAGTCTTAAAAACTTTCCAACTTGTATCTCGCGCATATATGCAACTCGGATTGGTGGATCTCGAAGCAAAAGTGACACAGAGGCTGGTGTATCGTTGTGCGCGTCGATATTGGTGTGTTTTCTCTCTGGGCTAGGGAACAGGCAAGGAAAAATGTTGTGAATGAATTTGAAAAACGTAGCAAAGTGGGATGAGTCGGAGTGTGACACGTGACGCGGGCGATAGTCCTGGAAGATAAAGAAAACGTGGATCGGCGTTGGCCGCGAGGAAGAAGGAGCGAGGGAGAGAAGAGAAAAGGATTTGGATGAATGAGAGTAAGCGAAGAGAAGGAGAAGGAAGAGCGAAGATCGAAACGCGAGAGAGTGGACCGGGGAGTCCGAAGGAATTTTCTGGCGCGAGGTTCATTCGCAGAAAGAGGCATCAGCGGTTGAGAAAGAGAGAAGAGCGTTTTAACCCACTTTTCCGAGCAACTCGTTCTTACTTTCACTTGCTTCCTATGTGTGAACGAAACGTCGCCTTTTTTCGTCTTATTTTTACTTTTTTTTTATGATTATTCGTGCGTGGACATGAGAATGAGAAAAAAACGAGTCTGAAAAATAAAAAAGGTCATTCGATCCTCATTTCCTTGGCTGGTTCGTCTAGTTTTTTCTCGCACGTACTAATTTATTATATTTTCGCTTTTTTTTCCTCTTTCATGTCACTTTCACGCGCCGGATACGTCCACGTGGAATTCGTCGAAAAGAAACACGACAAGGTTTTGCTTAGAAATTAACAAATAAACAAAATAACAACATTTTTTTATTTATTGGTGCAAATTAATTTCTAACAGTCTATCAAGGAACAGTCTTTCTTCTTGGCCGCGAAAAATATTTCTTGGAGCCCATGCTTCTGCGCTTCTTCCTCCGTCGATCTGCCAATCGCACAAGATTTTATTATTTTATTTATAATTCTATTTTATTTTATTTTTTTATAATTTAAAATATTTATTTATAAGTTTGAAAAATGAAAAAACGAGATTACCTGTTGGTAAAGTTCCACATAATATTTTGCAGCAAATTCGAAGTTGGTTGACTTCCGCTCACGATCAATTCGCATATGGATCGATCGTCGCACTCCTCATCCTGCCCAACTTTTTCCACGAGTCTGCCACGTTTGTGCTCGGCCGGCAGGTCAATGACCCTCAGTTTCGAAAGAACGATATTCGGTTGTCTACCGATGGGCCAAAAATTTTTTTAAATTATTTTGAAATAATTGAAAAAAAAAATAAAAATAAAAAAAACTCTAGTTTTTTTTTTTCTTTTCTCTTACGTCGTATTTTCGATCCTAACGACGTTCGGTTTCAAGGCAGCCAAAAGGAGTCCCAAAGGAAGAAAAGCCCCGATCAGGTGAATGATTTTTTTCCATGGCGAGACTCTGCATCGGAAATGTAAAAAAAAAAAATCGTAAAAATATTTGGAATTCGGCGCAATCGAAAGGAAAAATGGAAAAGAAAAATAAAAACCTGTGTTCCTTCGATGGATAATTCGGTTGGAGCTGCTGCAGGGAATAATGGAATTGGTCGTCGTGTTGTCCGACGACAGAAGGCTCATAAAATTTGTACGGAAATTTGCGCATTCTCGTGACAGCCGATTCTCGATGAGAAGTAACGTAATAAAGAGTGTCAGGTTTTTCCATGTGATGCGATTGATCGTCGTGAGTAAAAATCGTTGGTTGATTATTATTTTCGACCGGAAGATAATTCGTCGGGGTTGGGTAATTTGCCGGATGCTGGGAAGTCGCAAAGTTTTCCGGTTTCTCGATCGCTTCGCCGCTCCCGATTGGTCCATACTGATAAGTCTGGTAACGGAGATTTGGGCTCGATGGGGTCACTGCGTTGTCGTACAACTTGGTAGGCTTGAGGAGAGCCGACGAAAAATTGTCTAGGGGGACGGAATATTGTTGTTGCTGCTGCGGGGGCTGGTGGTAATTCGGAGCAGGCCTCAAGGTCAAATGGGCCGGAGGAGCTCCGTATCCTGGAGGAAACCTCGTCGGATATTCGAACATTACGACCGGATGCCGATGAGTTTGGGCTCCCGGATGATTACTCGCTGGCTCGTGACCTCCATAGCCCTCCTGCTCGGCACCAACCTGATCGACAGGATCGTCCTGGTCATGGGGATGCCCTGGGATCTGTAGGTAATGCGGCTCCTGGTACTGAGGTTGTTGCTGTTGATGATGAGGCACCAGATCGACCGGTACGACGAAGCTGTATCGACCGTCGGTCTCGAAGAACTTGAGCGGTATTGTGTGGGGTCCACCGATCGGAAGGGCCTCGCGAAATGAAGAGGTTGGTACTCGGACCGCGTCGTTATCGACGCCGGGCTCATTGGGGCTCACTGTATTCTCGAACTTGATGTGATTATTAAGAGCCACGGTGCTGAAACGATTTTTCGAGGAATAATCCGATTTCCGGGACTCGTATTCGTTTATCTCGCCGATATGGACGCTGGGCTTGAAGTCTGTGCTCTCCGAGGACGAAGGACATCGAAGGGTTGTCGAAGAGTCTTCAGGATCTTGTTCTTCGACCTGGTATTTGCTGTCGATGGTCAGGAAGGACGTCGAATTCAAGGCGGACTGAGTACCGTCGAGAATTCTCGATTCCGTTGACATCCTCGAAGAAGCTTCCGTTTCCGGTCCGACTGACTGGGTCGCATTCTCGATCCAAGTTTCGTTGGCCTCAGAAAACGCGCACAAACACAAAAATAATAAAAAAAATATGGATGGTCCTGAGTCAGCGATTGGCATTGTCGAATGACGTCAGAGTTGCCATAAATGTTTGTCGCCAATAAATTGATTCGCGATTTTGTTAAGACCGAGTCGTGACAATGTCGTTGGCCGGCAGTTGCGAGAACAAAGTGAGGACGCGAGGCGCGATCCTGTCAGCTAAGCATGAGCTGGACGACTAAACGCCAAAGTTTGGACGACAGCGATCTTTATTGTTGTCCATAGAGTCGAGGCCGAGAGCAGGCGACCGAGGTTCTCGGGTTGCGATATCGTCACCGAATGTGAAGTCAAAAATGATGAATTTTAAAAAGCGTGAACACGAGCATCTCGCAGCATGAGGAATCGTTTTTCTTTCGAGTCGCTCGTTGAGTCTCGTTAGCTTGTGCAAAAGCCCAACGCGCGGTAGTCCTGCTCTCCTTCGTAATCGTTCCACCTCGGACCCAATTCTTCCAGCCATTAGAGAGAAACAAAAATAAACAAGACCCCATGCGCATGCCTTTTTATCACCTTCACAGCAGCAGAGCCATTTAGTTCCAGCAAATTCTCCAACAATGCCCAATACGAAGAAATATTTTATTCCACACACCATTCTCAAAGCTCTCGATACTTTGTCACGTGTGAAATGTGAAAAAAACATCAAGTCTTTGCCTTTCCCTCAATAATCGACAACGAAATATTGAAAAATGTTGAAATTTTCATAATTAATATTTTCAACATTAATTATTGCAACAAAAAATTCAGAAAAAAATTTATAAATGAATAAATAAATAAATTAAATCAATTAAAAATACTTTCAAAAATATAATATTTTTTATATTTATATTTTCAACATTAATTATGATATTTAAACAATTATAATAATTATTATTATTATATTTATATTAATATGTTGGAATGTCTATAATTCATGTAAAAAATATGAATTATATAAATTTCAAAATTTTTCAAATATTCAATTGTTTCATATTTAATTTCGATTTAATAATTGATAGGGAAAAATATTGATTATTAAGATTGTTGGATGAAAGAGGCGACAGGAGTAAAGAATAGGTTGGAGCGCGACCGGAAACGGGGTCATTTATGTGCTCTATATGTTTGTTTCTCTTTCGAGCTGTACGTATCGGTAACATCTGCATTTAAACTTGAATACATATTCCTATATATATATATATATGTATATATATAAATGTAGAAAGGACGGAGGTAAAAATTTCGCTAGAAAGTTTTTGCCTCCCGCGCGCGGGTGAGAGAGCAAAGTCAGGGCTCTTTAAATATATATTACAGCAACAGAGGAGATGAAGATCGAGTTCTTTGTTTGGCTCGAGACCCCCCCGGCGAATGAGCGATAACGCTTCGGGTCCTTTGAGTCAATATTAACAGCAGTGGGTCAGTGGGTAAAGTGCCACAACCGCAGCAAACTTAAACACATTTATTTTCCTTTTTTTTTCTTATTTTTCATCGATCACATCGATATCGATCACTTGGAGGAAGAAATTTCGAGCTATTTCGATGAAGCGATCGCAAATTTTCTATTTTTATTCAAAAATAAAGGAAAAAATGGAGAAAAAATTGATATTTTTTTTGTCGAAACGCAGATATTTCTTCGTCGATTCCTTTACAATGGAATCTCGAGGAGATTCACCGGGACTCTCGGTGGACAATGAAAGTAGCGTTTGAGTACCTAGCGAAGAAGTTTTTGTGGTAATCACTCCGATCGCCAGCACTGACCCGATTCTCTTGGTTCGTCGAGTAGGCCAGCCAAGAATCATCAACGCGCGCGAGGCTACGGGCATTAATGGGTTTCACTTATCTACGTGTGTAAATCCATGCATGTTTATGTATCGATTAATCGATAGTCGGGAGGATAGAAGTGTCTTGGTAAGGAAAAAAAAAAAAAAAAAGAAAAAATGATGAAGAAAATTTGCATTGCGGGAGAGAAAAGTTTGGAATTTGGAGAAATAGCGGGAGGAAAAACGTTGCTCGCTCGTATTTATTCTTTCTCTTTTATCGCCGCGCGTGCTGCAACGGACGATTCGTCATGATTCTTTGTCGTAGGAAAATAAACGCGTTAGGCTCGCGGAAATTGCGCATCGCCCCGGCGATTCTCTTCGGCGAGGGGAAAAAAAATAAATAATAAAAAAAAAATAATAAAATACGACGGTGATGGTAAAAAACGTTGTAACGTTTTTTTTTTTGCCCAGTCGAACGGGAAGCCGCGAATCGAAAGAATGGACTCTGAGTTTCTGGGCCAACGGTCGAAGCAAACGCGCACAAATTTATGAGAAATAACCACGGGAATTATTTGCGAAAAAGAAAAATAACGCGTCGTAGACTAAAATATTGTTTATCGCCCGCGCTGCTCCCGATCGCGCCGCGCTCGTTAAATTCTTCGAGATGAGAATTTCCTCTACTTCGCCAAATCCAACGGAAACACGTCACGACTTTTCCTCAGCAGCAACGTTTCCTCACGATATTCTCTGCCTTTTTTATTCATTCAAATTCTACTTTCGACGCCGCTATGCGATCATCTTTTCCACTCGAAACTACGAATATTCGACGTTCGCATTTCCTCGAAATTTCACTTTCCTCTTCGTTCGCGCGGAGCAGGCTCCGTCTCGGCCCTCAACACAAATCTGTAGCAGCCGTAAAAGTCCTAAAGTCGAGAGTTGATCCAATAATCTACACGAAAATAAAAGAAAGTGCTCGCAGCTATTTATTCTTCGATTTATACTCTCGAAAAAAATTAAGTCATTCGGCGGCGAATGAAAAATTGGAACTCTCAATACGATGACGTGAAAATAATACTCGCTCGCGAGATTCAGGACGCTGTGGGCTCAATTTTCTATCGATAGAATTTCTTTAAAGTCCACCAGATGTTTATTTATAAAAATTTGTTCAGATTTTTTCGATTTTTCAAATTTATGTAATTTAAATTTTTTTTTTAATTTATTGGATCTTTCAAATTTTTAAGATTACGTTATTGAATTCAATCAAATTTAATTTTATCAATTTTCGTAATTTATAATGAAATCAATTTTTTTTAAATAAAATTTGTTGAATTTTTAATTTTCGGAAGTTTCTCATAAGAGCGCGTGAGAAAAATTTCATTTTTCAACATTTAATATTTCGATTTCTAAATGGTCAAGTCTCTCAAAACTTTGCATACACTTTTCTGTGACATCGAAGAATCTTAATTAAATGTTTCAAAAAAATCGGTCGCGAAATTTGTTGGAAATTTTGTTTATTACATAAAAGAAAAAATGTCGTCGGACGATCTTGAATCCAGAGTCCCTTGTTTTTTAGTAAATTGGTAACAACGTTTTTGAATCAACTCAGTTACTCGAAGCATTGAGTAGGTGCGAAAAAAGTGAAAATAAAAATGTAGAATTGTGCCTCGCCGTCGAACGTCCTTAATTTGCATAATTTAGACATTTACCTCAGACGCGCAATGGCCAGAGCGAAGCTCCATAAAGAAAGTTGTCGTGCGACTATTCTGCTGCATGCTTGGAGCTCTCGCCGTTGATTCCGAAGCATGCACTATTACTTTTACGCACATATGCGAATATTTGCGTGGATCGATCGATGTCCAAGACCACAGAAGAAAACTGCGGAATAGTAAGGCCGCACCACGACCTCCTTCGTCCCAGGGCTTTTGTATCAAATTCCAACAAACCTTAACGGCTCCGGTGACGAAGAGAAAAAAAAAGCTCTCAACTTCCCTTTCTCTGGGTCTCTTAATTTTCTCTTATTCGCTCATCGCGTGGCTTCGTTAATATTTTTAAACGTTTTTTTTAAATCATTGGCGGGTGTTTCTCCGCGGCGATTGCTTTTCGCTATTTAATCTCGAGCGAACGAGTTCCAGGTCGGGCAACAGCAGGAGTCGTTAAACGGTGAAAGTAGGATTTTGATAAAAGGTTTAGTCGATACGTGCGGCCATTTCTCATCGGCTGCATCATTATATGCAACAAAATTATTCCGTTTCTTATTATTTCATTAATTATCCTTTTTTTTCCTTTTTTGAGGCGAAAAAAGCAAAGAAATAAAAATGTGGAGCTTATTGACGAGTGGGAAATATTAAGTTTGAGCCTTTCTCCCGCCATTTTTGTTTTACAGCCTGAAAATTACGGGCCAGCGAAAGGGGAGAAGGGAAAAAAAATGGTTTGGCTCGTATTAGGTGCAAATTGTACGTATGCCACGTGAGAAAAGTTGAGCAGGATAATTAGTAGACCGTGACCAAGTCCGAGCGCCTGTCACCGTGTCACGAGAATGAAGATCAAACGGAAAAAGCCTTGGCAATGATCTTCACGCTCCTTTTTCTCAAGGCAACGATTGAGTGAAAAAAAAAAAAAGGATCTCGATGCCGGAATGCGAGGAGTCACGGTTTACAAAAGAATTTTCTATTGAGTCATCGAGTCGAGAGGAAAAAATGTGTGGAAACTTATTGAAAATTATTTTCCGTGAACTGCGAAATGGAAAATGAAATATAAATCGGCGTGAATTTTTACGATCGCAGAGCCCCGAGGATGCTCGACTCACAGCGAAACAACGAGAGCTCTCGTAACTCATGATCCTTTGCTCTTCGCTGCCGAGCGGCAAAAGCGCTCCGATATCGATGCCTTGGAGCGAGCTAATCGATGCAAGTCTCAACAGTGAACCGCAAAGCTCCTCGCGCTCCTGATATAGTTAAGGAGCGCGTAATCCATGTATATTTCTGTTAAATCTCTATGGATGTAAATGGGAGCGTGTATTGAACAAAGTGAGCGAAGAGATTGGCGCAGCGGTGGGGCGCGAGAGGGACAATAAATGTGGACCACTTTGGCCAACGAAGTGGGGACCTGGATTAAAAGCAAACGAGGCCATAGACCGAGTCCCAGAGCTATCCCGTGTCTCGAACAGTTAACGTCATTTTTCGTACACACTTGCGGGAAAGCATCTCTTTCCCGAGATACGCGGACACGAGTCTCGCCTCAAAAATAATCGATCTGCTACTCGGATCCTTCAAATACGTCCAGCCAGTTGCCTATATGTGCAGGACACGCGCGGACTCGAAATATCCAAACGAAATTCACGATCGACGGTTAGTGACCATTTATACAGCCCCCCGTGCCATGTGATTCTTGTGCCGAATAAAATATTAAGGAGGGTGGCTACACACAACAATGTTGACATTTTAAGAGCGTAGGAAATTTCGATATTATTAGAATTTTATGAAATTTGGTGAGCATACTCTTTAGTATTAAATATTAATGTACAAATTTTTTTTCAAAATTTCTTCTACATTGTTTTCGAGCTTTTGAACACTAGACTTTACTTGCCTAAGCAGAGGATTCAGATATATATATATAGATATATCTTATGCATATTGTAAACTCGAATTATTCGACAACCTTGTGGACGAAAAAAAGAAAAAAATTTGTGCCATCGTATTTGATGCTAAAAAATATAATCACAAAATTTTATTAAATTCTCATCATATTGTCTCACGTGGCCAAGCTCTTTCGGTTGCGATTGTGATTTTTGTTTGGGAAGCAGCGAAGATCGAGATTTTTCCAAAATTATTATTTCAATTGGTCGTAATTTAATTTATCAAATTTCATTATAAATTCTTATCATATATTGTTGTCGTACGTAGTCAACCTCCTTGAGTTGCGATTGTGATTCTTCTTCAGGAAGCAGCGAAAATAGAGATTTTTTGATAATTATCATTTTCATTGGTGAATCGGTTGAATTTTCCAGATGATGGGATCGAGGGGGACCCACTTTGTGCTGCTAACGACACTAGCGTTGCTGATAAAGCTGTCGGAATGCGAGACTCGTTACTTCGTGAAGGTGGCAACGAACTCGAGTGATCCGTTGAGGAAATTCATGGGATTGGATTCGCGATCGATAAGCGAGGGAGGAAACGGGTCGAGGATAGATCGAGGAGACGTCAATAATCCTGAGAAATCTAGGTCGTCGTTTCGCATAGACGATGAGACGATGATTCGCGAAAGCCTCAAAGCCAATCTCGAGCGTCGTAATTCTTTCATCGAAAGTTCAACATTTGATCCTGATGTGCTAAACAAATTCCTCGACGATTATGCCAACAAAATAAAATCGACGACCGAAAAAAACTTCAATTTTCCTTTCCGCATCGGCAAGCCCGAGGTGGAAAAATTCAACGATAAAAAAAACGATCATCAGGACGTCGCGAGTCCGGAGGAAAATAAAGATTATGAAACGAACAAGACTGCTGGGGAAAACGCCGTAAATTCTACTCTCGAAACTACGGACGTAAGTCCTTTCCCCTTTGCCCCTTGCCCTGCGATCGAAAATCGTCAAAAAATGATGAAAATTTTTGTTTTTCCGGAATTTAGTTGATCCAGCAAGATCTGAACGACACGATAAAGAGAAACAAATATTTCGGAGCAAACGCCAACGACGATCGTAACGGTTGGGTCACTCTGGAGGCGATTCCATGGTCCAAAAGTAAAATCTCAAAATGGCAAGCCAGCTCGAGCTCTCAACGACCATGGCCGGAAGCTCAGGTCTGGGAGAAACCGATGAGCAGCGCGAAACCATGGAATTCAGAGTTTCCTTCGCGTCCGGCGTACATCAATAACGAACCCTGGTAAGTCGTTCGTCGATGATTCCTCGAGAAATCAATCGATCCAGGCTCCTGGGATCGTAATTATTGGATATCGATGATTCACGCGTTTCAGGCCCGAACCTCCGAAAAGACCGGACTATCACGCTACCCGACCACCCTCACCACCTTCTCGGCCTCCAGCCTCGAGACCTCACGCAGCAACGCGGCCATCCTATTTCGACGATCGTTTTGATCAAAACTCAAATCAAGCAGAAAAATGGCCACCGGAGAGGCCACAATCCTCGTGGGACAAATTCCCATCGGCCGATTCGTACCGACCCAGTATGGAGATAATAACCGACGATAGACCTTCAAACTTCCCGACCAGTTGGGACAAGTACACGCATTCCTCGTCGAACAAAAACAAACACAATAAATATTCGTACAACGATCGAGACAGATTGACGAGCAATTACGAGGACAACAATTATCATCACGAAGGAGACGAACAGAGCAGCCACGATTGGCGCGAAAGCCTAAACAATTATCCCTCCAAGCTCGATCGCTACAAAGACAAACCTTCGAACTTTGGCAGACCCACCACTGAGCATCATCGTCCCTCGCATTATCAGTTCACTCCGGAGCATCCTCCCAGCCATCCCTCCAACGGAGAAGGCCAATGGGTCTTGCTATCCACCAACCATGGTTATTCAAAGTCTCGACAAAGATCCATGAAGCTCGAGAACGAGAAACACAAAGATCCCAATACCAAAACTCTCGCTCCGGCTAGAGTAACCAAAGAAGACGATGGCACCGTCGCCGTGATGACCTCCAAACGTCAGGTTGGTCTAGGGATTTAAAATCAAGACACTAAGACACAAATATCACTGGGTCCGATACTGCGAGATCTTTCCCACCGAACAGGACACACAAAGCAACAAGATTCAAAGATTCTACCACTCTCATGTGCTCTTTCCCTCATCTCCCTCGTCTTGCCGCATTTTTCTCCACCGCTGACTCACGCAAAAGCTTTTTCTTCATCCTCCAGCCTCTGTTCCTTCGATTTTTTACTGTTTTTCATTTTCTCACCAATTTTTGCCATTTTTTTTCCATTTTTTCCAATCCACTTTTCGCAACGTCAATTCGTGATTCGTCTCAGGTACGTTTGACCGTTCTACCCTCGATAAATGGAACTAACACAACCACATCCCACGGCGGACTCCTCGAAGTTGAGAAAACTTTCCAGACCGTCGAGCAGAGCCGCAAGGAATACGAAGACAGCAAATTGACCGCTATCAAACCAATTATTGTTAACAATAGACCAATCAGAAATACGATTATCAGTAGACCTTCCAATTCCGCGGTTTTGGCTGCTGTCGGAGCCGGAATCTTACCGGCCACTATGGCTGTCATGATCCCCATGATGCTCGGACGAAAAAAACGCTCACCGCGAGTCAGCCCACTTTATAATAACCCGAGTTTGCATCGGGAGAAATTTCCCATTCCCGGATTCCACGCTAGAGGGGAAAAAAAACAATTTTTGTGATTTTTTTGCTTAAAAAATTGTTGCTTTTTTTTTGTTTAATCGTTTTTTTCGAATATTTATTTAGATATTTATTGATTTATCGACGTTTTTTATATTGTTGTATTTTTTATGGTTCGTTGTTTATTTGTTTTATTTATTTTTCCGAACGCGCCAACTCTCCGGACCTGCTGATCGTAGTTGTAGAATTTTTCCGACCGGAAATAAAATTGACAAGAATTATTTGGACATATTTGAAAACGTAGGGTGAATTCTTTATTTCGGGCAATGAATATACTCGGAATTATTTATGTGTACAACAATTCGTATGCTTTATTTACATAATGTAGATTTTTTCATTTAGATTACATTTTTTTATACCTATTTTATTTATAAATATTATTTATTCGTGTCGTTCAACTATACAAATAAATTATTTAGAGAAATTCGTCGTTACGAATCCCACACCAAATTAGAACGAAAAAACAGCGCCGGATTCGGCGCTGATCCAAAAGTTCGACCCATTTTTCAGGTTTTCTTATTATTTCCAGAAACTTTTGATCATTTTTCGATACAATAAAAAGGGAAATACTGATAACTTGGTTATTTAAAGGAAAAGCCACGAGGATTTTCTATTTTTTTTTTTAATTATTTGAAAGAGAAAAAAAATTATTTTTAAGCCGATCAGTTCGTCGCCTTTTTCGACACCAGCACTCGTCGTACGTGGCTCGCTGAAGATCCGAGGGATGTTAGAAAATATAATTTGCGGTGAAAAAATGTGAAAAAATTCCTGAACACTCTTTGATATTTCTACTTTGAGGGCACGCCACGAAAAATGAAGAAAAAAATTAATAAATATATTTTTTTTTCGTCGTTACGACACCCACTCCCTGGACGAAAGAAAAATGGCTTTTGGGTCTCCGCAGCGACCGACGATAAACGAATCGGGTTAGTTTTCCGTTTCTAATCTCTCGAGACCGTCGCTGCAAAGATTTTGGAAAATCATTGCAAAACCGAATGACCTTGTGCTCGGCGCGACGGCGAAAAACATGGACGGGGAATTAAAAATCAAATTTTGTGATTTTTTCATCTTTTTTTTTTTTTTTTTGCTGTTTTTTTTCGCAGTGACGTCGATTCACTGGTCTTCGCCGTTGATGCGCTTTTGGACGTGCCCGAGATACCTCGCGAAACCTTCGCTCGCGTGTTTCAAAATGGCGACCCCGAGTCTCAGTTTAACTTCGGCGATTTTTTTGACGAATGAAAATATGTTGAATTTTTCTTCGTTTGGTTTTTTCGTCGACGTCTCGTCGTTGGCTCCGTCGGAATTTTGGAAATTGGTCTCGTCGGTCGTGCCGAGTATCTCGTCGATCGAGAGACCCGGGACGCTCGACGAATCAACGTCAGAGCTCGGGACTTCCGGTTTCGAAAATGTCGTCACTTCCGGAGACGCGAGCTTTTCTTCATTTTCTTCGAGCGCCAAATTCGTTCTTCTCGTCGCCTCGATCCGAATGGCGATTTTTTTCGAACCGACCGTCGTAACGGACGCCTCCGTTATGGGACGTTCGCCGTTATAAACTTTCTCACCCGTACTCACTTTGTTCTCGTCGTCTTTGACGCTCTGCCCAATCCCATCAGTCACGTGACCATCCGGCGGGATAACCGAATCGATAATATCGAGAATTTCGTTGCTCAACGGCTCTTCGGTCTGAATTTCTTTTTCTTCTTTCTCGAGCTCCGTCCTCGACGGGATGAGCTGGATAACGGAGTCTCTTTTTTTCCGCTGAAGCTTCGGGGGATCACGATTCAGGGACCGGGGACCGTGCTCGACCTGAACAGCGCTGGGCGTTATTTCGAGATCCTCGTAATCGGCAAGAGTGGATTTTAGGGGCTCGGCACGAACGTCGTAGGGCGACGAGGACGACGAAAGATCGACCGGCTCGACGGCCAATTTGTATGGGTCCGGATGCGAGTCCATCGGGATAACTGGGTCCGTCGCAATCGGCAAGGTCACGGCCAAATTTGCTCGGTTGTCGTAATTGTATTCCTTGGGAATGTTGCCCACGACGAACTGACGATCGGCCGATTTTTTACCGACGAACTCCGGCTTTTTGAGTCGATCGTAATAGTTCGAAGTGGTGGATATTTGGGGTTGGGGATATTTGGGGAAATCCGTGTTACGATATTTCTCGCTACTGGCGTAGCTGCTCGTCGCGATTGGTCGGTAAACAGCAGCTCCTGGATCCGTCGTGTATTTCAACACTTCCGGGAGTCTTTTCGTCGGTTGTTTCGGCATTTCCGGTAGCGAGGCCTCGTAAGGTTGTTGGTAACGATAAAAATTCGTCTCATAGTCCTTTATCCCTCCGTATTTGCCATCGTGGTTTGTCATCCCTTGCAAAACCTTGGAAAAAACTTCTTCCTCGCTCTGACCATAATTGCCACCGTACTCCTCCATGTTGTACTTGTAGTTCGGCTCCACAACGTAATTCCGACGAGATATTGCCCCACCAAAAGGATACAGGAAATAGGAGGCGAGCCCGAGACCGAGACCGACGAGAGACATGACCCCGAAGCTTGGCATGACCTCGCGGGACAGGAAATTGTAAATTTGCGTTCCGATCGGTTTTTGCACTTGTTTTTTTTTCGTTTTTAATCCGGTACCTGCATCGCCGGATATTTTTGATTCCGGAGCTATTTTTGACTCTTGGATCGTATTGTCGATCGGTCCCAATTCCGTTGCAACGTCGGATGCGACGGTCGGAGAATCTGCGGAAATCGGCGTCGACGTCGTCACAGGACTCGTCGAAGGAGACGGCGCCGGACTCGTCGGCCTTCGACGACGCAGCTTGTTCTTCTTCCTCTTGTGAGGTCTCTTCGTCGTCATTACTGACGATTCCGTCGACGTCGACGGTCCTACCGTCTCGGCGCTTTTGATTTCTGGATTGAAATTAAAGTGAAGGTCGATTCGCGAGTTTTCCGGTATGAGGGCAATCGGCGTCGGGCTTTTCGTGACGTTTCTTTTCGCAGAAACTTTGCTCGGGTCCTTGGACTCTATTTTCTCGATTCGCAACACTGGCGCGTTCACTTTGATCGCTTCGATCTCGATCGTTGGCGATTCCGTGGGTTTTTTCAATTGGACCTTAAGGACGTTGCTCGTCTTGTTTGGTTTTTTGGTTTTTGAAGATACGGGCGAGTCTTGAGGATCCGGCAAAGTTGGCTCGTTCTTTGGGATCGTCGCGTTGCTCGTTGAGACGGAAACTTCGATGGGATTGGCATTGATGAGAGAAGTTTTGAGTTTCGTCAAGAAAATCGGTTCTACGTGTTTTTGGATTTCGTTTGCTTTTGGGGTCGTCGTGATTATCGGCACCGGCCGGAAAGTGACTTTTTCGATTTTTGAAGTGCTCGGATGTTTGGTCGTCTCCAGAGGTGACTTGGTGGCGGGTTTTCTCGTTGGAGATGGTTTGGGCCTCGTGGTCTTGGTCGGAATTGGTTTGGAGGTCGAATCCATGGGTTTTGGGCTTGTCAATTTTGGGCGCATCGTCGAACGACTCATTTCCGTGCTTTTCCTCGTAGTAATCGTCGTTTTTGGCGTCGTGACCGGGACCGTCGACTCTGTCTTCGGACTCAACGTCACCGCCGATTTTTCCAAGTTTCCGGAACTTTCGGCACTCGCCGGAACTTTCTTCACACTCACGGTCGTGCTCTTGGTCAACGTCGTTATTCGCTCCATCGGGGTCGTCGATTGCCAAGTCGTTTTTGACTCCGTCTTCGTGCTGCCACCGGAAATCTCTTGAGAAATCCCTGAAGTCGTAGTTTGTCGATTTTGGGAATGAATCTTCAGCGATGGCTCGTCAGTCGTCTCTGGCGATTGCATGAGCACCCACGTGGAGAATTCACCGGAAGTTGACGGGTAATTCTTGTGAGCTGTTATTAGTCTCGTCGAACTGCTGCTGCTCAGTTCCCTCTCCAATTCTTCCTCCGTCAATGCCATCGCGACCCCCGGATGACTCGACTCGAAAAATCCAAATTTGGAATTGACTGGCCTACCGTAACCAACGCCGATCAAAGTTTTATCAGACTTAACGTCGTTGGCCAGCGCGACGAGACTCTTATCAGTGTTGATGCTGGTGGAAGGCCCCGCGCCCCCGAATCTCGCCGGAGCAAAACTCGGTTTTTCATTATTTTTTTGTATCAACAGAACGTTTGAGATTTTTTCATTGCTCGGACTTGAGGCTTTCGAGTCGTTGGGATTGGTCACGTTGAGCAATTGTGTTGCCACAGTCCTCAGTGATTGATCCAAGGATTTGAGCTCGGTTCTGCAAAACAGACACGAACTCGTCAAAATTTTTCCTCAGACTCCAATTTTTTGGGCTTTTTTTTCTCATAGAGGAAGCTATGTGACGCTAAAAAAAATTTTCGCCCCAGATTTCAATGTCAACGTGTTCAAAATGTCCCAAAACATGGAAAAATCATATCTAGATAAAATGTCAGGATCTGTGTGTGTGTGTAGGTTTTGGGACTGTAAAATTCAAACGTTCATAACTCGAGAACGGTTTGAGCTACAGAGCTCGCGTTTTGCACAGACGTTAATCCATACAAGCTCTTCGATCTCTGAGATTTTTATTGGAATTGATAGAAAAATCCGAATTCTACGGCATTTTGAAATTTTCAAAAAAAGTTGTCGACACTCTAATTTCCGCAAATTTTGAGATTTCGTGCTAATCTTTTTTTCATTAATAGAGTATCCTAATGGGAAGGTTGGTATTAAATTTGGGGAATATCGGTCGAACGGTTTACATTTTATGATTTTTTGAATTTAACGAAACTGTTAGATTTTTGAAAATTTGTCGAACCACATTAATTTCTGCAAATTTCGTTAAATATTGTGTATGACTTTGTACTTCCTCTTTACTTTCTAGAAAAATTGTCAAAATCGTATAATTTTAATGAAAAATGAAAAAAAAAGGTGCAAATTGAAATTTGCAAATTTTTGTCTCGAAATGCTCAAGATCCACGATGCCGAAAGCTTCCTCTATGAAGAAGCCTCATAAAGGAAGACTCAAAGCCGAAATAAAAAAGATTGCACCCTCATAGAGGAAGATTTGAGCATCGTGCACCTTTTAATTTGTTCTTCAACATTTTTTAGCGCAGCAGCATAAACAAATATACTCACCGATATATTCTTCGATGTGTTATTTAATCGTAAACGGTATAATCGCTTAGAGCATACGGCAGCAGAGTAAATGAAAAGACTTGTCGTTTACGAATGATTTATTATTGTTACAAAAATTGTAAATTAGTGCGCGCGTGCGCAATTAATGCCCTGAAAATGTTGGAATTCTCGTCGATGATGAGAAAAATATAATTTCATATAAAATACTAAATGGATCTTACGCTGGAGGGCGGGCGTCGCCGCGTCTTGGATACACTGAATAAATATTAGTTACATCCTTTTGATATTAACGCTATAGAGTCTGCCATAATTATTTGGATAATCGATAAATAAATAAGAAAATTAAAAAATTATAATCGGAATGTGTAAAAATTGGAAAAAATAAAATTTCTTCATCTCTTTCGCTTCTTTCGTTTACTTTTTGATTCGTGCCAGTCTCTGTACTTGTGAATTGACTTCCTGACGACCTGATCGAGGCCCGGGCTCAATTTCATGCTCCCCGGGTCCCCGGCGGCTCGGCCAAGCTCTATAACACCCGGCAAAGCCCATGGGAAGAAAATAGCAGCGATCCCAATAAAACCGGCCGTCATGGCGGCGAAGGGTGCAGCCGCGATGCTAAATAGTCCGTAATTGAAGGGATTCATGAAGGAGAAATACGTGAAAATAGATCCAACGGATTCCATGAGCCCCGAGGGGTTCATGTCGAAATAATCGTCGTCGTCGTCGTCGTCGTCGTCATCGTCATATTCGTTTCCCATGGGAGCGAGAGCCGTCGAGGCTGGAGAGCCCGCGAGGGTTCCGGCGGAACCGGAAAGTGGTCCAGCGCCGGCAGCCAGACCCGGAAACGGACCACCGGCCGAAGAATCACCGATTGCCTGGCCGACCGCGACCCCAGGCTCCGTCAAGGACGACGAAATCGCTTCGGGTCGGATCTCACTGGCCGCAGCCGGCTGACTCAACGAGGACGAAACGTCACCGACCGGATTAGCTTCTCCGAGAGCATCGAAGCCTCCCTCCTCAGGATTCCCGGTAGAAACGAATATTTCGGACTGCTGAGTCACGTGGGAGGTCGTCGCGAAGGACGAACCATCGTCCTCGGCCTCAACTGGCTCCTGATCGAAAAACTCGTCTCTATCGGAATCCTGAGCCTCTTCCTCGCTTTGCTGCTCCATCGAGTTGTAACTGTCACTAGGTCGGTGGGAAGACGTCTCGGAGTCGACGTATTTGTCTTGGGGGTCATCATCCCCCTGCGAGAGACTCGAGCCAGGATTAAAAACGTTCGTGCTCAGAACTTGAGAGTTAATAACGATGTTAAGATCGGTACAGCCTTCTTTGCTCTCTATGGTATTGTTGACTCGAGTGATGCTGTTGATCATGATGGTCGGACAATTTTTATCCTGCAACGGATGGTTCTGAGGGATGGACTGAGTCAGGGCAGTCTCTGCGCCATTATTCTGCATGTCCTCGTTCATGAACATGATGTGAACGTTGGGAGGAGTCGCTGGACCATTCGTATCGTTCTCCAAAATACTGGAAGGCTTTTCTACTTGGGGGAGAGGCATTTCGCTGACTGTGACGTTCGGCTTCCTGGAGCCAGGATTGAGGATGTGGACGACGGTGTTTTGAGTTATTTCCGAGGATGGCTTGAAGACTGGCCATTTTGGGTGAGTCTGCTTGCTGGCCAGATCGGTCAAGAGGGTCACGACCGCGGTTGGGAGGCTGACGGTCTCGACCGGACGATTCTGTCCGGTCGATGGACCCGAGAAGTGATTCTCATTGTTCGGAGTATAGTGATAATTAGATGGGTAATTAAGGGCCTGATCGTGAGTGCCAGAGGATTGAGAATAAGTCGGTAATTGTTGTTGATGATGGGTTACCGACTGATGGTAATTGTCCGGTCTCCGATGGGGTTTGTAAACGTCGGGACTTTGAAGCTGTTGATAATAAGAGATTCCCGTTGGGATTTCGTTGACGTAAGTCTGAGCGGTCGAGGTGGGAATCGCGGAATAATTGATTTCAGGCTCGAAATAGGTCGTGGCCGAAGTTATAGGTCTCGAAAGGGCAAACTCGTGATACGTGTGATTAGGGGGATTCGTAACGGATTCTCCAGGCAGAACATTCACCAGAGAATACGTTTCGTTCTTCTTTGTACCGAAGGCTGGGATTTGCAGCCATTGAACGAATTCTTGGACGTTCGGTCGTACGGGAGGTTTATGATCGTGGATCGAACTCGAGGGCAATGATTGTTGGCTGCTCGAAAGAAATTCCTGATAGTTCGAGCCTCCGGAGACGCTTGGTTTTTTCTTTCGTTTTTTAATGGCGTTTTTGATGGGAGAAAAATGATTGATTGAGGGGCTTTGCTGGTTGGGAGGAGTTTCTATGTTCGAAGTGTATTTTTCGTAGTTGAAAAGATCCTCAACGTTTTGGAGGGCGTCGTTGGGCCAATTCTTGAGTTCATGGTTGCTGGCGTTGCCAGGGACTTCCGGGTGGGGATTCGTCGGTCTTGGATGGGTCTCGTATCTTAAGGGCCTTTCCTCATAATCGGATTTTAAGACAACTCGATTTTTGGCCTTTACCGAGATCCGGGAATCATTAAAATTTCGATTGAGCTCCTCGTTCGCTTTCGGCGTCGAAAAATCGTTTTTTCCTTTCAATAAGTTTTGATTTTTGCTCGTAGAATTTTGAGGACTCGAGGGATCGCGGGATTTCGTCATGGAAAATCGCAGACTCTTAAAATCGTCGATCAATCTATCGGACACGATCGAACGCACGTTCCCATTCGATTTAAAAATTCTTGACGTCGCCAAGAGTCGCCAATCTTGAGGCAAACCGAAATAATCGTCTTGAATGTGAAAAGTATTAACTAAGCCCGGGGAGAAATGAGCTCGATAATATTTATCGCTTAATTGTGAATTATTTTCCGTCCGGCCTCTGTACCTGCTATCACTTTTAATGAGAGAAGAGCTTCTCGGCTCATTCGGTCGGTGCTTCGATGCCGATTCATCGACAATCTCCTTGGTCCCTGTCGCTCCGTTCTCCCCATTTTCTTTCCCCACTTCCGGACTGCCTGCAACAATGAAATAAATTTGCAACGTGTGATTATTCGCTTCCTTGGAAATTTCCAATGAATTTTGCAACCCGGACCAATTGACGTTTCTTCAGTGCTTTTATTATTTACGCCATAACAACTTTCCCGCCGTACCCGGGCGCAGAAACTGTGGCCGTTTGATTATTGGCTTTGAAAACCGATTCGCTCCTCCTGCCCGATCGATCCACTTAATTACTGTTTTTCATGCCGCGGGGACAACCGACAATCCACCACCACTTTCCATTTCAAATCTCAAACCCCGTCCCCGCATAAATATTTCTTGGGGCTTATAAATAAATATGGACTCGAGCCCTTTCACCAAAGTAATTGAACAATTGTTTTTTTTTTTTCGCTTTTTTTTATGAGAATCGTCGGAAGACTTACCGGGTTTCGAGGGTCTGGCATCGCTCGATCCTACTATCAGTAGGATCGTCAGGAGACTCGACAACTTGAACAACCGCATTATTGTACTGAAACGAAAATGAAAAAAAATATTGAGTTGCAAAAAATTTCTTTGCTTTGGATAAAATTATTAAAAATTGAAAAATTAGGGAAAATTTTGTTTTTTAATAAGGATTGCTACGCACAACAATGTTGGTATGTAAAAAGCATGGATAAATTTGAAATTATTGGAATTTGATGAAATTTCGTGAGTTTACATGAATAAGCAGAGGATTGAGATATATATATAGATATATCCTTTGCGACTTGTAAACTCGAATAATTCGACAACTATGTAGACGAAAAATAGAAAAAAAACATTTGTGTCATCGTATTTCAAGCAAAAGAATATTTTTCCTAAATTTTAATAAATTTTTATCATATTTTCGTATGTATAGCCAACCTCCTTAAGCCCGAGACATCGCGTCGAGGATCGTAAATAAGTTTATGGCGAATCCGTTTACAAAGATATCGCGATATAGGTCAAGAAAAAAAAGAACCATAAGAATTCCCCCGGAGAAGTGTAGAAAATGATTTTTTTAGTTTCCCAAGTTTCTCAAGTACGTGACTGGAAATGATTGGATTTTGGGACGATCGAAAAATCAGAATTACGTGAGAAATAACAATAAAAAAACGAAATTATTTTGTATTGTCCGCGGTGACGAGCCGTTAAGTAAACGTCATTGGTTGGCGTGTGACGCAAATTCTCGAAACGTCGCGGCAACAACAACATGATACGAATCCTTTATCGCCGATTTAACGGACCAAGGTTGAGCCGATCGTAACGCAACGAGCGATCGATTCTCGAGGTGAATCTTTCCAAGGAAATTTCCATTTTTTTCTCTCCGTCGACGTTCGTCGATCCAATCGCGGGAGAGACGAATGTCGATCACGAAAAATTGAAGATTATTCGTTAAATATTCGATTTGTCAATTATTCTGGCATCTCGATCGAGCAATCGGTATTTTTTTGTACCGTTGCATTTTCCTGTCCACTTTGGAACGTTCTCGACATCGAGGCGACGATAACGGTATACCCATCGCCGGTATGTATATCTTTTACGCTTATATACATACACATGTCCATATTTTCTCTTTCCCCCTTTATTCTTTCTCTTTCCCCCCCCCCCCCCCCCTCGCCCTTGGCATCTTTCATTCTGCACTACAATATATTCTGCCCTGAGGCCTACGACCGACGCGGAATGGGAAAAGTGCGCGATCAAATATTTGGATATATTTTTTTTTTGGATTTAAAATTTTATTTTATGGGTAGAAAAAAAAAGTTTTGAGGAATTAACTTCATTATAATTTTCGTATGTACTTCCGGGAGATTGGTAAAAATATAAAATTGAATAAAAGAAATTAAATTGGAAAAAGAAATGGAAGTGAAATTTCGAGGAAATAAAAAATGGATAAGAAGAAACACATTCCATGTGGATATCGATTTATCATGAGCTGCAGTATCGAGAATAATTCGTGCCTATTAAAATCAACGAACCGAGGGTGGAAGCAAATTATCATGGGCGAATAACGTCGATCGCTATACATGGCGTTTCCGGAACGACGAACACAGGCGGAAGAGATTCTTTGCGGCGAGAAAATAAATGTCCTGAATTGCTGATTCGTCGTTCGATCCATTTTGCTCACGAAGAATGTATCGTTTGGAAAGAGATTCCGAAATCTTTGGGAATAACTCAACGATGGATCGCATTCATTTATTTTTATTATTTTATTTATTCATTTATTTATTTATTTTTTAATTTTTTAATTTTATTATTTTTTCTATCGTTTTACTGAGGCTCCGGGGGATTGGGAACTTTCTGAATAAGGCTGAAGGAAATGGGGAAAGATATAGAAGTCTGGGAAGAATGGATTATGCATGTAGAAATGTTTGATATTAAAGTCAGGGAGCGAGCCGAACGTGTTCCGCATCGAAATCGCGGAGGTTTGCGATCGCCATATTTGGAATATTACACGCGAGACGAACTTCCTAGTTTAATCAGAATAAATTCATTCGATCTAGTAGGATTTAATTACGAAAGAAGAATACATGAGAAAGATAGAAAAAAAAGGCATGAAAATAGGCGAAAAAATTAGAATAATTTTGCATGCAAACTTTTCGTTGTCTGCTGCGAAAAGCAAACTTGCTTAATTCCTCACTAATTAATAAAATCGGCGTTGCGCATCGTTCTCGAGATAATTCAAGAGCCCGCGCGATCTCTCAACATCAACATTTGTCACGGAATAATTGACGCAATAATGGGACCCCCCATGTGCATATTTTCGAGATGAAAAAACAATAAAAAAAATGCCAAAAATTCGAGAATGACAGAAAATAATTATGGACATGAATATTTTGACAGTCTTACCCGCCTGGATCCAGGATCCCCTTACCGGGGCATCGACGCACTCGATAATCGGCAAAAAACAAAAAAAACGCGACCCGAAAAAACGCGAAAAATAAAAAAAAAAACCCGATTAAATTTTGAAATTTGAGAAAAAGGATGAAAAAAAAAAAATTTCAAAGCGAAAAAACGATCGAGGCTCACGAAAAGAGCGGAAGAAAGAGACTGAACCGCGGTGGTCGATAGCGGGTGATTTGAACGAGCGCAAGATGCGACGAGGATCGAGTGAGGGAGGGCGCGGCGTGGCCGATTCGAATCGCGGGAATAAAGTAGTGGAGCGGTTTTGAAAAGCGTTGGAAGAAAATGTGTGTATAGGCGCGCGCGACCAATGGAGAAGAGGACGATGTTTCGACTGCACGGCTGACCGAATGCCTGGCTCGTCAAGGGCGGAAGAGAGAACGAGGAGAAAATAACGACGAAGCAAAATACTAAAGAGGGAGGGGGAGAGGGAGAAAGAGGAGCTTAAGAAATCGTCGATAGAGAGTGCGGGGAAACGCTTTGTATAAAAGACACTGGGACGCGAGAGGCTTCCCCGCGAGACTCGAAAAACCCCGTTACTTATGCCGCGAGTCGACGAGATCAACAGCTCTGGACACAGAGATCCGCACAAATACACGTGGACAAGACACGTGTTTGTGTTTACTGGTTAAAATTGAACACAAGCAGGGCGTTCTCTTGGTCACTCCATGGACGTGTGTGCACGCACACACACGACGCCATACACGACGCCGTAAAGAAAACACGTGTGCGCTTGTGTGTATGGACGCCCGAGCATGCTCCGAGAATTCAACGGGTTGAATAACCTTCTTCTTGTAACGTTAGCGTATGCTAAGCGATCGTTATGTCTTGCTGTATAGCCGCGCTGTCCGAGCCGTCCATAAAAGACGCGACGCTTGTTGTCGGTGTAGCTCGCGGATGTATACACGAGAAAAAGGACGAGCGAGAAGCTCCGGACTCGATAAAAAAACTATGGAAAGAAACAAATCGATCGAGTCACGTTATGGCCGCGAGATAATGAGAGAAGGAAGTGAGAGAAAAGAGTTTAGGCTGAAAAAAAAGGAAAGAAGAAAAGGGACGATGGAAATTGGTCCGTTCCCGTGGCCAACAGGCTGAGCGGTAAAGAGAACCGAGCTGGAGGGACGAGAGAGATGGAAAAAGGGTTAAGAGTGAGTTGGGTCCTTGAATCACAGCCCGTAAGACGTTGTCGTAGGATAATAACAGACCTTGAACGAGAAAGCGCATTACGTCGATCTACTCGAAGGAATTTTTTACCCCCCCCCCCCCCCCCCCCTTCCTTCTATGCGGCTGTGCATCTTTCTTCCGCCTCTCTGCTCATCCAACTTGGAATAAAATGCTTCAACGCGATCCGATCCATTGCATTCAACTCGATAACTAAATTTTTCAATGCGGTTCGACGATTTTTCAAAAATCTCACATTTTTGGAAAATTCGAAAAATCATAAAATTTAAACCGTTCGGCCGATATTCCCCAAATTCAATACCAACCTTCCTATTACGATACTCTATTCATAAAAAAAAGATTAGCAATGTATCTACAAATTTGCGGAAATTAGAGGGTCGACAATTTTTTTGGAAAATTTCAAAATGCCGTACAATTCGTATTTTTCAGCTTCCTTGATGCGGAAGCCAAACCCGAAGGATTTGAGTTATTCGAGAGCAGGAAACTCTCGATAAGCCGTGAGCCTCGGGATTCGTACCGTTATCGAGTGACTCGCGTTGTCCTCACGCGCATTAATATCTCCGAGCTCGACATTAACGACACATTGCGATGACAGAAAGGAGATTATGTTCCGCGTCGTTGCTTAACGGTGGTTATAGAATCCTCGCGATTAATCGAAACCCTGTGGGCGAGTCCATAAGAATTTCCTTAAATCAGCTGATCGCGGTGGCAGCTCCGCTGTTGCTTATTTCCGCGGCTTCAAAAAGTCGAGCAAAATTTAGTCCCCGAGTTCAAAGTTTTGGCCAGGAATCGAGAAACGCGCGAAGAGACAATGATCCGGGGAAGGAATTCCCCGGTTCACGGTGGAGCTCCAACAAAGGTGTGTACATTATTCATATCGACCGGATGAATCGCCAAAGAGCCATAAGCGGAGCGCGCCCTGAAAACGTCTCTCGAGCTATTTCAAGAATTTTTGACCGATTTTTATCTTTTACGGGGCAATGGAATTCGCTCGAGCGAATTGAGGAAGAAGAGGAAGCGGAAAGGACGTTTGGGAGATGTAGAAACAAAGGGGAGAGGGGGGGGGGGGGGGGAGTAAAGATTTTTGCGTAGTTATACCGGCGAATATTTAATCTTGCTGTGATTCTTCGTCTCAGAATGTTGAGTTCGCGCAATGTGGGACATAGCGGAACTTCCTGTGTCCTCTTGTTCCTCCCGGCAACGTCTTGTACGTAGAAAATGACGAGTCACCAACTCGGAACAATCCGTTCTTTTATTTTTTGCTGTTTTTTTTTTCGGCAATTGCCCATGCAGGACGTTTCGCATCCTACGGATTTGTTGAGATTGAGATTTCGTCCGATTAACCAAATATTCACGCGAGTTGCTCGAAATATTTTCAATGCTCCTGCTTTTTTATCTGTTCCTCATTATTGGAGATTTATATATTTTTTTTTATACGTGATCCGAAAAGAGCGATAATCGTGAAGATCGAAAAGGAAAAAAAAATAGGAAGCGATCGGGAAAATTGAACGAGCAATGACGCGGTTACGCCGTTACGACAATATTATGAGAATTTAATAAAATTTCCAAATTATTGGATAACGAACTATGCGCGGCTACAGATAACTGTTTGGCTTGAAAAATGACTTCTCGTCGTATGATCGTTTAGTCGGCGGAGCAACGACGAGAAGGAAAATTAAGGATCGTTGATGCAACGGTTTTGGTTGAGTTGTATAAAAGCGATTTATAATGCGGTATCACGAGACAAATCATAAGATTTCACGGTCAAGTATAATAATATAGAGAGACGAGCAGGTGGTCGTAGGAAAAAAGATTGCGGTATAGTTCATTATACGAGGTGAAAATATATATATATTTTTTTTTTCTCATTTCGTAATACGAACCGGAAGCCTCGAGAGCCAAAAAAGAAAAAATGATTTGCCCCGCTGTCATTAGGACTCGCGTGCAGATTTTATCCAACCCCATTGTTTTGCCCTCGACTAATGAAATCTACGCGCTCAATTCGTGAATATTTTTTTTTTTCATTCATTTCGTATTCCTCCGATCTCATCGCTATAAAAAAAAAAATAAAAAAAATTTAGAAAGACCCGTTGCTCGAGATTCGTGCGGAGCAAATGAGACACGCGTATCATGATTTATTTCTATGATTAAATGTCCCGAGGCTTTTTCGACATCCCACCGCGAAGCATCGCGTGTAGCACGGGGAAGAGGGAATCGCGAAAAAAGCTCATAAAATCGTTTACGAGGAAAGTAAAAAAAAAGAATTGAAAAAAAAAATTGGGAAAAATTGGATTTTTGCTCAATTGGAAATCGCGTCGTCAATTTTATTCGTTCGAGTTCGCCGTTGGAAAAAATGTCTTTCTCTTCGGACAGTCGACTAGTTAATTGCCAAAGTCTTATCGCGTTTTCGTACCGTCGAAAGTTAACGGTGTTTGCCCGACGGAGAGCTGCAGGAAATATAACCGTTGATGGGACAACGCGCCAGGAAGATCGTCTCCGACGCATGCACTAAGCATAGCCAATGAATTTCCTCCTCACTTGCTCAGGCATTGCTCGATATTTATTGTCCAGCAATAACCACGCTCGGACTCAGTCCTGCATTAATTAACGGACTCGCATCATTAATTATGACTCTCTGCACGATCGTAATTACCGATTACTCGAGTGATTGAGTAATCGAGAGTGAAAACATTGTTTTTGTATGGAACGAACGGGACAACGAATATCGCAAAGGCATTAACATTTTTTTTTTTCGAAATGAAAAATTTACGCGTTTTTAATTTTAAATTAATTATTTTAATTAATTCGATTGATTTTAATTGATTTCTATTATTTACGTTAATTCGATTTCGCGTTATTCTTTTTTTTTCGGAAAAAAAAAAATTTACGCGAAATTCGAAATTTTGAGAATTTTTTTTTTAACTTTTTTGATAAGCGGGAAATTTTTATGGCGTCGCCACGGGAAATATCGTTTGGGAGATTCACGCGTGGCTCTCGATCGAGCACGATAGTTTGCGCGAATAAATCAGCAGTGGACGAAAAGCCCTGCGGAGCTATTATTTTCCGAGTTGCTCTTATTTGCACGTCACGCTTTGCGCCATCACCGGCTATTATACGCTCAACATATCTTTGCAACATATCTTATGGAGTTACTGGAGAATCGACTCGCGTCGATTCTCAAGAAACATTCACAAAAGAATTTTCATACATTTTTTCTTCTTAAGGATGTTGAGTGTCTATGAAACTTGTTAATGTTGATTGTTCAATGAATAGCTTCTTAATGGTCGTGAAAATTGTACACGACCTGCTGAGCACTTCATGTAAAAACATACCAAATTTTAAGAATTCTGTCACCCTTACTTCGCCTCTTAAGGATTTAAATAAAAAATTATAAGAAAGATCTGGAAATTTAGGAAGTTTTTGTATAAAGTATTTGGGCTGAGGTCGTGTCAAAATTTCGCGTCGATTGGGAAGCTCGTTATTAAAAAATCAATATTTTGATAGTCGTTATTAAAAAATAAAAAAAATTTAAAAATTAAAAAAAAATCAGTAAGTAAAAATAAATAAGAAATTTTTTTTTTAAATATTCATCAATACACTTCATTTTGTTTCCGTTGCTCTCAGTATATTGTAAATATTCAAAAATTGAGAGATCAAAAAAAAAACTGAGACGATAAAAATGAGACGAAATTTAATTTTTTTATATGAATCGTCCAGCAACGAGATCCCTGATCGTCCTGGAGAGACACGATCTCTTAAATACTTGATACAGAAAGCTAGCAAAGTTTTCGAATTTTCTTATCATTTGCGATTCGGGATTCAACGTTCTTAACAAATTTTCACTCGCTCTGAGCTCACCTGTTATTGTCATTGGAGACGAGACGACTTTTTCGTCGATGAGAATCGTCCACCCTTCCGCGTTTCATCGACGACAAAAATTTCCATCGGAAACTTTGTGTTGTTCTATTAAAGAATGCCAAAAAATGAAAAATGCGTCAGGCGGGGTGAAAAAAATTGTTGGAAAATTTCAAAAATCGCAAATTTACCTCAATATTTTTTTTTCATTTAAAAGACTCCTCCTAGGTCCTTTAAATATATCCCAAAACGTAATTAACCAGGAATTTCGATGATCAGTTATTTTCTTCGTGTTCACTCTCCGGATCTTTGGATTAATCACTGTAAATCGGTCCCTTCTGTTCCCTCGAGTGCGACGCAATGACGATCGATGCCGAACTTTTTTCAGGTCCACTCCGATCGGTCTTGGTCCAATTTAAAAATCCCCGAATTTGTTTGATCGAACGGACACACACCGGATGCACTGTGAGTGCCGGATCGACGTTTCCTTGATTGTCTGCCAGGCGGTTTAAACTTGTCGACAAGATTTGTCGATGTTTGATCGAAAAAAAAAAGTTTTCACTCCAGAAATGTGAAAAATCGTCGAATTTTGAAAAAATGGAATAATTGCGATGGAAAAAATGTTAAACTTGGTCGCAGCACACGAAGAGCAGAGAGGAACGTTCGAGACGTTTTGGCAAGGTCTAGTGATAAGTGCGCCGTGGTGGATGTCGAATTTGTACTGAGGCTGGAGTTGGGAATAAACGCCCCCTCGTCGTAGCCTTTCCCATGCGGCTTGTTGTTCTTGTTTTTCTCGTTAGTCTCGTTGGTCTTGTATTGGTCTCATCTCGTTGCGGCGAGTTGTTGAAATTTAATAGGTGCAATGTCGGAGCTGGTTAAAGGGAGGGGGGGATTTGGTAGTTGGGTAAGTTTGATCCCTTCTTTTGCAGTCTGTGTGGCGGTGCGGTATGTGGTAAGTGTATAGCCCGGTGCGAAGAAGAAGAAGGAGGATATACTATTTCTCGTGTACTTGGTGGTATTTTCGATGCGGGGAGTCGCCGCACCAAGACGTCGGGGCCGAGGAGATACATTCATATATTTGCCCCTACCTCGTGTTGGACTCCTGGGTGCCAGAGAATCCGTGTTCCCACGCGCGTACATTAACCAACGAGGAGCAACGACGCGGCTTCCCAGGAGCTGGCTCGCGTCGCGTTGAGAGATGCAAAACATCTCGGTATGCGAAATAAATGTCGCACCGGTAAGCAGGCTCTCGTGAACCAGGGCGCAAAGTGCAAACTCGTGTCACCTCAAAAATTTTCAATTGTAATGTGAAACGAAAAGAACGGATTGGGTAATGAAAGCTTTTTCGAGTTTATGAATAAAACGAGGAGGATTTTAATGATTGTTATTATTTTTGGGGCCATCATTGAGCGAGCAGAAAGAATCTTGTGGGGACGAGCTCCTTGGGAAACTTGGCCGCTGCGCTCGGGACTTTTCAAGGTCACCCAGTAACTGGGTATAATTGTATACGTTTTTATCGGGTCGCGGAAAACGCCTCGAGACCCTGATGCACTCTCTGCTGATGGGAACTTTTGAGAAATGAAAAAAAAAGAGGTTTGGAAAATTTGACCTCTCAGTGACCTCTGAGGAAAGTTGATGGGATTCGTCATAATTAATGATAATTAATTAACCCTCATTTTGCTTATCGCCAGCATTGTTAATTCCACTTTATCTAAGATTACTCGAGTCTGAGACGCGAGTTCAGAAACTACTGGAAAATTAGCAGTCGGGGCATGCACGCGCGACGTAAAAAGAGTGTCTTGATCACGCAACGTCATAAGGCAAAACGCGCGCTCGGAAGATGGTCAAATGTTGGTATCTATGAAAAGGCGATGAGTCGACGCATAATGCGTTTAAAGAAAACATGCGAGGCCTCTACCAACGGCTGCACTAATTATCTAAACGTCCAAACGATCCTCGCGCTATCATTTATTTTCGTCAAACTTTGAACAGGGCGAACGGGAATGGAGTTTTCTAGGCACGTCCTGGATCGGGTTTTTCCGTGTTTCGATTTTTTTTACACGAATTTGAATTTTTCTGCAATTTTTATTTCACACTTTGTTCGATGGAACTATTTTTTGGACGTGAGTTCCGAGCCACGGGAAGTACAGTTTTTGAAAACACTCAGATTTTGAATTTTCTAAATTTTTAAATTGAAAAATTCTTTATTTTTCAATTTTGCAATTTTTTTGATTTTTTTTCATTATTTTGGAACTTGATGGCGCTACTTTTTCACGTGGGTTCCGAACCACAGGGAGTCCAGTTTTTGAAAATCCTAAAATTTTAAAATTAAAAAATAAAATTTGTTATTTTTTTTTTTATTATAAAGTTTTTGAAATTTTTGTTGACAATTTCCGAGCCACGCGAACGTTTGCTTCGTTTTCTATAACAATTATGATTTTATTGTCGACGCGGGGATTCCATAAGATCGTATAATAAGGATCTAGATTGATGGGAATTGAATAATGCATGTAGCTGTGGATAAGCGCGATGTATAGTAAGTAAAATCGTAGTACGCGTAGTAGAAATAAGGCGCGCGTATACGAGAGTAAAGGAAAAGGTGGTCGGGTCCCGTGGCATAATAATTAGACGTAACAATTAGTGTTACGGTAACTTTGCACGTGCATAAGCGTGCTGGATCGCGAGCGTCCGAAGCAGGGGGGCCGAACACGTTCTAGACGCGCCATAAGCGCAAGATGCACGTGAAAAACATAAAAGTCGAGAAAAAATGCGAAAAAAACTCGGAGAAGGGAAAAAAACAAAGTTTCGTTGAGACACCAAGGATATTTTTGTTTTTTTCGCTCCGCACAGTTATCCGTCTATTGTGGAGGTTCGTCGCACGACGAAAAAAAAGGTAAACACGCACGTACACAATGGGAGAAACAAAAGTGTGGGGAGAGCGCGCGAGTAGAGCCGAAAAATTACCGGTTCGGAAAGAGATCACACAAAATGCGAAGATTCACGGTTTGCTGAGCCCGAAAAACAAAACGGCCGGATTTCCTGCAAAAACGAGATTCCTCATTTTTAGTAAATATTAGTTTTCATTTTCCGTCGTTGAAAAAAAGTCGATTGATCATTTTCGGCGTTTTATTGAGTCCGTTTCTTTGGATGAGCTCGCTGGATCGCTACCGAAGAGACGACAGTCTCTCTCTTTTTTTTGTTCATTCAATTTTGCGTGCCTCGTAGTCTGTGATTTAGTCTGTATGGCTTCTGCGTATCCGGCCCCACTCGAGCGTTAATTGTTTTGCTCTGTCGATGCCCTTTCCTCACTGTCAAGTTTAGCATAACACGAAACACGTATATACATAAATGTATATCGGAAACGGACAAATAAAGTGATACACAGACTGTGGTCGTGCTCTCGTTTCTTACGCGAACGCCTGAACAAACGAATTTCCGCCAACAATGCGAGGCCAGAGCGGAGAGAGAACAAAAAAAAACAAGAAAATTCTGTACGATTCGTATTTTTCAATCAATTCCGAAAAAATTCGCAGTTTTTTATTCGTAGCAGGGCGAGGGTGAAGCCTCAAGTCTGAGGAATAAAAGCCACCACTAAAGATCCAAATTGCTTTTAAATTCATTTATTTACACGCGAATATATTATATCACTGTTATCATCCTTTCGTTCTTTATACTCCCCTCAAGATTTACACATAACGACTACACAATCTTTAGCATCTCGTTATCTCGAACGTTGGATTATCCAAATTAAATAGCGCGAGCAAAGTCGACGTTTTTTGGCACAGGTCAATTAATCTTATCTTTCATTTATTTTCCCTTTTTGTCACTTCATTTACTCATTTTTTTTTTATCAGCTTGTGCCAAAGGTCGAACGATACTCGAACAACGCACGTTCCTGCCATTCGAGCTACCGCTCTCTTAATCTTTTTTTTTCCATCTCCCCCTCCCCTCTCATTCCGTCATTTTTCGTAGATAAGATTATCATATAAACCTTAACGATAATTACATTATTATTATTATTATTTATTATTATTAACAATTATAATTATTATGACAATTATTATGTTCAATCTTGTTCGCTTTCGTTTGCTCGCGTAATAATAACTTCTAGTCCGAAGCTCGAGGATTTATTTCGCAACTATTCAGCGCGAGACGCTTTTTTGTTGTTTTTTTGTTGTTTTGGCAAGAAAATCCTGGCGTCCTTCTTAATAATTGTAAATTTTGTTATTTTTCCTACTCGCGAGCTAATACTGGGCGATTACGAAGAATCGATCGGTCGAGGGAAAAAATAAATGAAGAAGGAAAATTTGCGATTATTATATCCTCGAACTTTGAAAAAGCGGAGAATCGTTTTTGGCGTTGTTCTCGTTCCTTTTGCCCGATGATGCGAAGAGATCGCTATGTTATAGGTTTTTTTACTTCTTCTTTTTCTTCTCCCCTCCCCTCCCTCCGTCCCGCGCTTTTCCCTAGTCCAAGGGGATGTAAAAAAAAATACGGAAAAAAATGTCGATTTTTTGCTGAAACGCGCAAAATTTCTTGCGCGTTTTGTCTTGTCATTGAGAAGTTCGATTTTCCAAAAAAATAATTAAAAAATCAAATAAAAATTGAAAAAAAAAAAAATTTGAAGAATTTTCGAAATTGCGATGGACAACGAAGGATTTTCCAGTATAACAAAAAGTTGAAAAAAATAGCAACAAATAATTTTGTAAATAAACGTGTTTTCGTCTTTATTCGTGAGAACGAAATTTTTCAATTTGAATATTCGTCGGAATCTCAAAGAGAGAGAGCAAATAAATTCAGGGGATTCCAGAGAATCCGGGATGGGGATGGAGGGAGCCAGTAAATTATAAAAATTCACATTCTCGGTAATTGGCCGAGTAGCACGGCGGCCTGGGGTTCTCGGACAACTGAAACGGGACCGACGGGAGTGGTTGGACGAAGAGAATAAAATGGCAAATAAAAGACAACGATCGAAACAATGAATTGCACCATTCGTGGGAAAACAAAAGTTATCAACAATATGACCGTCCCGGCGACATTTTTATAAACCACAATAATCGCCCATTCAGACCGAAACTCAAAAAAAAAAAAACTAATAATACGAGTCAATGAATAAAAAATAATTCAAAATTGAAAAAAAAAAATTTTGTATAAAAAATTTGGCAATCCACGTTCTCCGGGACTACAATAATTTTGAGGAAATTTTTCCAACTGGGCTTTTCGCGTCGAAGGTTAAAAAAAAATAGCAAAAGAAACAAAAAACAATCTTTTTGTCAATACTCGATCGAGACGGTCGGAGCCTTTTCGTGAAATTGAATAAAAATGCGAAAAAACAAAAGTTTCGTTACGCCGGGAGGAAGCGGGAACGCGAAATATTTACAGATCGGTAAACGCGTCTGGAGAGATAGAGGAAAAAGAAAAATTTGTTCGAATTGCGTTAGAGACGATTGTGTCGCGTTGATAATTGGCAAGTTCCGTTTAATTCTTTCAGATAGACGAAAAATAATAATAAAAAGAGAGAAAGACGAAATATGGCGTGGAGTAACAAAAAGGAGGTTCCGGCAAAATTAAGTGCGGAAGAAAAGCCATCGTCTACCGATTGCACGACAAAGTATTTCTATCTATATAATGAAAATTATCAATAATAGTAGTGTCTTTGCGGTTATTAATTAGTGCTTAATATTTATATGCTTTCACTGTCTCTCCTCATATATATATCTATATTAACCCACGGGTATGTGTCGGTCTGGGCTTGTGTCTGTGTCTTCGTGTTATTTGTATTTGGATAAAATATTTACGCTATTACCAGTGGCTCGTCGTCCGAAAAGCCGCGAATCACAGGGCTGTCCTCCTCGTCTGCTGAAAAAAAGGATTCAACGTGAAATAAATATCATTATAAATATATTTTTCAAAAATATAAAAATAGAAAAATATTTTTTTAATATTTCAATAGATTTTTCGTTAAATATAAAAATATGAGAATATGAAATGCAATAGAAAAATGAATGAAAGTAAATGTAAATGAATGGAGAGGGGAAAGAATAGGAGGGTTGATAATTACCGAGACCATCGGTGGCGCCAGGGAAGGTGGCCTGACCCCGTCTCGTGTCGTAATGGCTATTTGCAAATTGGGTGAAGCTGCTGGACAATCTTCTGTGTCGTATAACGAAATAAGCGAGACCAGCGCCGAGGGCGATGATCAGGAGACATATGGGTATCGCCAGAGACACGATATTCGACGGATTTATCGTGACTGGCCAGTCTGAAATGGTGGAAAACAAAAAAAAAACATAGAAATTAATAAATTATTTGTGAAATTCTCGAGTCACGGAGCTGGACGGATCGACCACTTACCGGAAGGACTTCGAACGCTGACAGTCTCACTGAGAATACTTCGATAACCCTCGGCGGTAACGACCCGAACGGCAAAAGTGTAAATAACGTCGGTTTTTGCGTCTTTGAAAATAAATGGCGGTTGACGGATATTGATGACTTTGGCGCTCGATTCATTGATCGAGCGTTCGCCCTCGTTCACCATAATCTCGTAATGATAATGTCCGTTCTTGGCGACACTTTCGGGCAAGCTGTGCTCTTGCCAATAGAGAAGATAAGTGTCGGCCTCTCGGACGACGGACAATTGATGAGGCGGGAGAATCGGTAGGGCGACGTAAATTACCGGTTGACTCGGTATTGCGTCCTCGACGTCGGTCGATATCGTCACACGATATTTACCACCGTACTTGATACCCTTGAATGTGTGTTTTATTATCGTGTCGTTGGTCGGCAACAGAGTCACCGCCGACGTCTTGTTCAGAGTCAATTCCGTCACCGATATCTGCATAGAAAGAAAATACAATGAATATCGCATTTATTTTGTTATTAATTTATTTACTGATTATTGATGTATTTTGATTAATCGAAAATTTGGAATTATTGTTCGTCATGGAAAATAGCGACTGGAGAGTGAAAATAGTACTGACCATGTATTTGATGGGTTCGACGATCATCGGACAGCTGGCGCTCCAGGAGACGATGATGGTGTCGGGTTTGTCGGAAGGCGTGACCCTGAGCCTCTTGGGTGGTGCATGAATGTCGTAATAGGTCGGGACAGTGACGGGTTGGCTGAGAGGTCCAGCGCCGTAGGTATTGCCACGAACACCGACAGCGAAAATGTACGATTCGCAGGCCTCGAGATTTTTCAGGGTCGCCGTTAAATTGGAAGTGACAAGTTTGGGGGCTGCGAAGAGATCCTGCATGTTGAGAGCGTAATGGACCGCGTATTGCCATTTTATCTTGCGAGGACTCTTCGGCGGGTCCCAACTCAACTTGACCGCGTTGCCTGGGAACTTGACTGACGCGGCGAGGAGATTGGAGACGATCGGCAACGGTTGACCTTTCGTGGTTGCCGAGACGAATACGACCTTGCCAACGTACGTGTTTTTCACTGCATTAACTTCGAAAGTATACGGAGTACCGGGAGCCAGGCCCGTCACTTCGTAAGTGTGATCGCGAGTGACGAGAGTCGCCAGGAGAGGATAAGGCGACGGAGAAGTTGGACCTCTGGGCGTGACGTGATAGGCGTCGACGTCCTTGAGCTCCTTCCAGGCCAAACGAACCGAAGAATTCGTAGTCTCGAGGACCTTGAGCTCTCGAATGTCATCGACGTTGGCTGAGCCGTCGAATGTGAGGGTCGCGACCTTGGAAGAGTTAGACCAAAATTCTCGATTTTTCGCGATCACCCAGAAAGAATAATTCTTGCCAGCCTCAAAGGGAATGTCGATGATGGTCGAGGTTTTTTGGAGAGAATATTGCAAAGGCGGTATCGGCGGTGTAACGTGAACTTCGTAGCCAGTGATCGAACCGTTCGGCTTCAATGGCGGTCTCCACGAAACTTCGACTCGCGTTCCATTTCTTTGGGCGACTGTGACGTTCCACGGTGGAGAGGGAATTCCCTCGCCGGTTCTTATGACGAGATACTTGAAAGGCGGGAAAACAGTCGTTTGGCCTTTGAGTCTGACGTAGACAGTGAGATTGTAGGATGTGTAGGGCTCGAGTCCGTTGAACTGGTACTCCGTGTCCTCGATCCATTCGGTCGCGTTGGTCCATTTGGCGTTCGGTTGGACGAGCGCATACGAAGGTAAAAATTCGAATGTGACGTTAGTGGGAATTGGCATCCACCAGAAAAGGAACAAGCTCGTCGCGTTGGTCGATCTTTCGTCCATTCCCATGATCGTAACTTGATAGACTCTCGAGTTGTTTTTCTCGCAGTTGTTTTCGTCGAAACCATCGAAACAGTCCTGCCTGCCGTCGCAATAGGAAGAAAGAGGCAGGCATCGGGTTTCGTCGCACGAGAAGAATCCAACGAAGCAAGAAGGCGCGATGCCCGCGGCTGGGCTTGGATTTTGATCGTTGTCGCAGCCGAGCTCGTCGCTGCGATCAGGACAATCGTCGTAGCCGTTGCAAATGTTGGCAAGAGGCACGCACGAGCCATCGATTCTGCAGGGGAATTGATCTTCCCGACATCCGCGGTGTTTGCTGTCGCAATAGAGTTCGTCTTCGCCGTGCTCGCAGTCGTTGGTGCCGTCGCAAACCCAAGAATCGACGATGCATTTGCCGCTGTAACATTGGAACATGTTTTCGTTGCAGACGCGAGGCAGTTCGGTAACGTTTGCGCTGATCTCGGTCGTCACATCGGGTTTCTTACAGCCCAGCTCGTCGGAGGCGTCGCCACAGTCGTCGACGTCGTCGCATTTCCACCAGTAGGGCACGCATTTCTTGTTGTTACAGGGGAACATCCATTCGGTGCAGGAATTGGTGGGTAGGGCGGGGGGGAGAGTGGATGGTAAAGTGGGAATAGTGCAGTTCGCTTCGTCGGAGGCGTCCTTGCAATCGGCGACACCGTCGCAGACCCAAGATTGATAAATGCATCGATCTCGTGAGGGTTGATCTTTGGGCCCGCATTGGAAGAGCCAGGATGCGCATTTGGTGTCGTTACATTCGGTTTCGTCGGAGTTATCTTCGCAGTCTTGTTCACCGTCGCAACGCCAAGTCCGGGGGATGCAGCTTTTGTCACTGGTGCAGGAAATTTCGTCGTTTCGACATGTCGACAGTAATGTGCGATCGCTGGTGCAGTTATCTTCGTCGGAATTGTCTCGGCAGTCGTCCTCGCCGTCACAGTACCAGCGATGAGTGATGCAGCGTCCGTTGGCGCATTTGAATTGTGATTCGGTGCAGTTGGAATAAGTACAAGAGAGTTCGTCCTGTCCATCGCGGCAGTCGCGATCGAGATCGCAGAGCCAATATTTGGGGATGCATTTATCTTCGTCGCACTTGAAATCGTTGGAGCTGCAAGTGAGTCCGCCGTTGCAACCGAGCTCGTCGGTATTGTCGCCGCAATCATTGTCGCCGTCGCATTTCCAAAATTCGGGAATGCACACGCCGTTGCCGCAGGAGAATTGATCAACGGCGCACGTGCTCGCGACGCGAGGACAAGTCGAGTTCTCGAAGGGCACGACGTTGCCGGGACACATGCATTTGCCTTGGATCATCTCCATGCCGTCGGGACAGAGACAAACGTATTTGTCGTCCGGGGCACCGAGACAAATGTGAGAACAAGCGGTATTGTTGGAGCATTGATTGGTCCCGGTTTGTATGCTCTGAGCAAAAACCTTGAGATCCATCAAGCCGGCCAATTGTCCGAGAGTCGAAGTTTTACCGACCCCGTGATCCTTGTCGGCGATAAATATCATCAGCTGCTTCCAGTCGTCCCAGTACATGTCGCCTTTGTAAACAGCCACTGCGAACGGATGGGACACTCGTTCGTCACTGTGGATGATTTTCTTGAAACGTTTGCCATCGAAATCGGAAGAGCCGATATAATCCTCGCGGGCATCGACCCAATAAATTCTCTCGGCAATATGATCGATGGTGATACCGTTCGGCCATTCGACGGTGCCTTTTGTAAAGAGGCGCTTAATGTTTGTACCTGTGAGTAAGAAAACGTTTTTTTATCTTGTCGAGATTCACTTTTTTCTATGGGGTTTCTTCATGGGATAACAAAAAGTTATGGGGATGGAACAAATCGTAGGGATTCGCATTTTTTTCAAATTTCCCTATGGGGTCTTTTTAATGGGGTAAAAAAAAAGTAATGGGATCGGAACGTACCGTCGAGATTAGCCCGGGAAACGGAGGCGTTGCCAACGGCCCAATCGGTCCAGAACATGTAACCGAACATCGGATGGACCGCGATGCCACGAGGTTTTTGTAGATCATTGGGGCCCAATATAGTTCGTCTCATACGTCCTGCGGTGTGTAGATCCGTGCGTATTATTTGTATTCTCATTTTGAGACCGTCGACGAAGTACAAGACGTTGGAGATCCAATCGAGAGCCATGCCTTCGATCGAGCTCAGGTCAGTTTCGACGAGAATTTCAGGATAGCCGGCGTCGTCGTTGAAGCATTGTCTGCCGATGGTGTCGTTGACGATATCGGCCCAAAAGAGACATTTGTTTTTCATGTCGAATTCGATGGCAATGACGTTTTTGAGTCCGCGAACCGGAAGTCTCGCGAGTGTTTGATCGTGGAGATCAATTCGGGAAATGTGTTCGCGTTGGGCGACGAGCAAGAACTCAGAAAATCCGTTCATGGGGCAGGGAATTTGGTCCGGCTCGAATCGACGAACTGAGCCACCGACGCATTCGTCGTCCGGAATCTTGACGTAACCTTTGGTTCGATTGTAAAACTCGCCGGGTTTGCAATTCTTGGGTCTGGCGTAAGGATCGATTCTGGTGAGATTTATTCCTTGTACACAATGGAAAGGTGTTCCGGTTTTGACGAATCCAACGTCGCAACGATAATCGTCGATGTCGCATTGGCAGGTCTCGTGTTTTATCGGTCGGTCGTAATTGATGCCGGTGTAACAATTAGCGGTGGCGGCTCGTCTCTCGTAAACTTCGCGTCGTCCAAGGACGCAAGCCTTTACAGGTTGTCCAGTACTCGCGGGTGACCAGAATTTGTAGTCATCGGGAGTGCAATCGCGTTCGAAAACTTTGCGTAAATCGACTTTTATAATGAGCCAGCGATGTTGTCCAGGCATGGAGCCGAACATCGTGAAGACAGTTGTATTTTCTCCAGGCTCGGTCATGAGTCCGTAGACGCGGAGCATTTCGTCGTGGAATTTGTAAGTTTTCCATGATTTTCCTTCGTCCGTGGAATACAGTAATTCTTGAGTTTCCCCGCGAGACTTAAAATATTTAACGGCGACCAAGACGCCCCCGTGATCGCCCATGTTGAAGAAATAAAAGTCTTTGAGAACCATTTTCCACGTGAGTCCGGCGTTTCTTGATACGAAGAGAGCAGGATGAGACTTGAAATTTTGTCCCATAACACCGGTAGCCATTATAATACCAGGCGCCGAGTCGGAGCTCATGATCGAGACGGATCTCGTGACGGGATACAGTTGGCTAAACTTTTGGCAAAGATGGAGAGAGCAGTCGGTTGTACAATGGACCCAAAATCCATCGTGCTCGACGGACGGTCCTTTTATTTTGTTCCACGTTACACCATGGTCGTAAGTTATCAGCGAGCCCAAGTGTTCCGGTCCAATCGAGCCTGCTTTCGGCGTATTTTTCACTTCCGACGCAATGTAAATCCCTCGCATCGCCTCCACTTTGTAAAGATCCGTGAATGCTTCGTCCGCCACGTCACTGTAACGCGATTCAATTTTTACCCTCACCGGCCATTTATAAATAAATAAATATTATAAATAGATATAATATATTTATACAAAATTATTATTATTACTATTACAGAAATTATATGGAAATATATTTTTTATATAATATATATTTATATATATATTAGAAATTTATTCATAATTTTTTTTTATATTTATTTATTTTTTTATATATTAAGTTATTAATATATTAATATGTGTGTAATAATTGGATAATTTTGTAATTTTGTTACTAACTTGAGCCAACTGTCCTTCCAGGTGGTGTTGGGGAAAAAAGTGAGTATCGATTCGAGGGAAAGAGTAAATTTGACAGTGTCATCGGTGATGCCTTCAAGAACGTAAAGATTGACTTGAGTCTCGTTGTGAGCGACCGCAACAAAAACACGGTTGTTGGAGACATCGGCAATGTGATAATCGTAACGATCGAGATCTGTGTTGAATTCGGCTTTTATGAAACGCTTCTTTTTGTACGATACCCACAAATCCAAATTCGGTCTCGTTCCGTTGGGCTGGAAAAAGGAAAATTCGAAATTGTACGAGAAATCAAATGTTTGGTAAAAAAATAGAGAAAAAAAAAGAATCGAGACTCACTTTTTTTCCAGACACTGGCTTCTCGACCGTCGCGAACAACCAATCACCTCGCACTTGAAAATCTTGGACATTCTCGATCAATACATGGACCTCGGTCGTTTGCATTCCTGGCATCACACGTACCGAATCTACCACCGTGTTTTTTCCCGAGGGCTCGATCCTCTCGATCAACAATGTCTTGGGCTGACTCGTCGACCAGAAATATGACTTTACAAACATGTGAATGACTTTCCAAGTCTTTCCCAAGTCTGTCGTCAACCATAACTGTTGGACAATAAATTCTATTCGTTGTATACAAGTCGATGAAGAAAACAAGGAGATTATAAAATTGAGAAATTGATTTTTCATTACCTGTCTCTTGGAATCAACTTTGTCGAATGCCAAAAAGTGCGTGGGATAATCCTCGTCGAAGGAAATCTCACTGGGCGTGAAATCCAACTTTTTTCTCACTATTGTTTTTCCGTTGTCGGTTGTTATGAATATTACTTTGTGCTCGCTGTCAGCAAAGACGCACTGCCAAGGAAAAAGACAAAGGTAACGGATTAACAATGCATATAAATAAATGACGACGAGGTTTGCAACGAAATATACATTTTTGCATTATTTGGTTGTTCAATTTAAAAAATAATAACAATTTTCTATTTCGATCTTGAAAAAAAAATGTTTCTGTAGAAAAAAAAAAAAAAAAATTTCGTTGCAAACTTCAACGTCGTTAAAAAGAAGTAAAAAACGAGGATGTTGAAGTTTAGATCGTTGGGATGCAACGAAATTCCATTTTTCCTCGAGCAAATCTCAAGATTCTTATTAAATATTTATTCAGGACCATAAAACGATCAGTTTTTAGGCTCCAAAGAAAGAATCGAAAGGAAAATTGTGATAGTTTTTGAAATTGAGCAAAAAATTAATAGAAAAATGTATTTCTCGTTGGAGTTCAACGTTGGGTACCGGAGTGTCTTAAAAAATGGGTATACTCACGTGTGTGTTGAATTTGGGATGATTGTAAAACTTGTCGATCTGTGCATATTCGGCTTCGGTTCCATCGGATATTTTGAAATGTTCATTTTTGTTTTCAAAAGTATCGCCATAATCGTAACTGATGTAAACGGTGCTGGGATTGATTTTCCTGGTGAATCTCATATCCTGGACCCGGACGATCGGTGTACTGTCCCTCGCAAGGCATATTATAACGTTTGATTTCTCACCGACCCAGTGTACCATCAACTGTTGATGCGTGTCGTTCAGAACATTGACCTGTGGATGTTGGAGAGTTGCGGTCAAATAAGCCCAACGACTAGAGAGATATATTCATACATATATAGAGAGGAGAGCAGCGGCGCGCGCGCGCGCGCCTACCACGTATCTCTTCGCCGAGCAAGAGAAAAGAGAGCAAACGATCAATCTGCATTGACACTCGAGCTTGAATCAACAATACACGATATAGAGCCTGCGGGCTCGGTGCTCTTGCGATCCGCAATCAAATATACATATTTCATGCCGCTGTACAAAGAGCCTCATCCACACTGTCCACTGTTGTGCTCGGCCCATTCAAATTATTATTATTAACAATGTATAAATAAAGCTCAACACAATGTAATTTTTAAAATAATTCGACTCTATTACTCTTTAGTATTTCGTCTGCCAAGTCCAGACTTTGACGATGTTCAAGCTTGCAGCGTTGAAACGCAACGAAATTCTGTTTTTTATTGAAATTTCGATTAAACATTCAGTGAGGATGATAAAACGATTTTTTTTCAGGACCCAAGCCCGAGATCGATCCAGAAATTTTTGTGATTTTTGAAATTGAACGAAATTCCATTTTTTATCGACATTTCGATTAAATATTGAGTGGGAATGATAAAACGATTTTTTTCAGGATCCAAACCCAAAATTGATCCGAAAATTTCGATGATTTTGTAAATTGATATAAAAAATTTAAAAAAACGCAAAGAATTTTTTTTTTTTTTTTTCACGAGTTGATCCAGTTGGTTGACAACGAAAAAAAAACCCTGCACGCCTCATGACTCATTTTCCTGTGCGATGAAATCATTGGCGTCTATTATTGTTATGACACTTTGAATAATCTTTTTTTTTTTCCCCGAACATCACGAGCTTCTTTGTGTTTATCAGAAATATAATACCCGAGTGTGGTAATGTATAGAATTAACACAAAATACCAATGCCATTTATTTTGACTGCAAAGATATGGAGACAAGAATTTTCTGCATATCTTATTTATCCAGTGGTAACTGATATGTTCTAGCGCTTTTTCTCGCCAACACACGTAAACACGAATACGGGCATAGCGCTGCAGCAACGAGGAAATATATACCGAGGACAATCTCCCCGAGTTTGAAACAAAAGAAACAAAACTTTAACCACTCGTCTCAATATTCAGTCGCGACGTGCTACGAACTGAGGAATAATGAAAAAAAAAGAAAAAAAAATAAAAAGGAAAAAAATTGCATTTCCTGGTGTATTGGCGTTCATTTTGCTTTATGGGTAGAAAACGGAGTGTGTTGTTCAATTCAACGGAGAGATAAAACGATCACTCCCCTTTTTTATCGAGGAAAACAAAATTTTATGACACTGAAGTTCTCTCAACGTTGGGATCCCACGAAAAATACTTTTCTATTACTTTTTTATAAAATTTCCAAAATTATGACAATTTTTGTTTGAATTTAAGAAAAAAAAAAATTTATTTCCTCTGACCAAAAATCGATTTTTCATTTGATCGTTTTCGTATTTTTTATGACGACTCTGAAGTTCGCGACCTTGAGATTCAACGAAAAATGCTTTTCCCATTAATTATTTATTGAATTTTCGAAATTATGACAACTTTTCGTGTCAATTTTGATTCTGGGGAGCAAGAAAATGATTACGAGCTCTGGTCAAGAAGAAAATAGAATTTCGTTGCGTTCCATCGACTCAAACTTCAACGTCATAAAATTTTGTCGTTCCTCATTGCAATTTTAACCAGAATTTGCCATCGACAAGGCCCAGGAAATTTTATCAATAATTATTCTACTCCCTGAGCTCGATATAACTGCAAAAAATAAAAATAAAATTCAAAGCCCAGGCAATTCCTATGCCGGCAGCAAATGTTTAAAAAGTCGTGCGTAGAGAGCAATGTCTGCGGCTCCACACAAGGCCTCGACCATTATTTATCAATTACCGTCGCAAATTCTTTCTCCCCGAATAAGAATGAGCAAAAATAAAAATAAAAGGAATTTTTTGAGCCGAAAAATTCTCCAAAAATTGATTTATTTTGTTAACTGGAGAGAAGAAAGGAAATTCAATGAAAAAAATATTGACCAGCTTGTGAAAAAGTGTGAGAAGCAAAATCCAATTGGCAGCGGTCTGCGCGTCGACAAAGAAATTTTTTAAAGCTCAGGTACGCAAGCAAAGTCCAAGTCGGGAGGAGATAAAGAAACGCAGAGTCGAGGCTTGTGATATTGTTAAAAGTTATACATGTGGACGAGCGCTTGTCACGCTTGCAGGGAGACGGTAAAGAGAGAAAAGGAGAGCGACAGAGATAAGAGAAGAATACAAAAAACACATGACGCGCAAGTGTTTTGTTGAGTCACCAACGAGCCTGTTTGTGCCAGATGTTGTTAGATCTGTCAGAGCAAATAATGGAGATTGCGATTAAAAAGCATTTTTGACAGTCCGTCAAGGTCAATGGACAATTTTGTGTTGATTTATTTGACTTTTGTTTAAAAAGATGGGAAAAAGCATGCCGGACTGAGGGGAGAGTGAAATATTTACGAGTCGAAAGAAATATGCAAAAGGGAGACGAGGAGAGGACGAGGGAAAACGTCGAAAAAAAAGGCAGAATGTTTATTTGGATGAAAAAGTAAAAATTGCATTTTTTGGCTGTCAAAAATGCATTTGCGTATTATTGCGCCGGAGGGGTTGTTTATTTTTGGCGAGAGATCAAGACGATAAGACGCATTATCATTTTACCGACGCAGTTCGATGACAATTGCAATTTCGACGCGCAATTTTAAACGTTTAGCGATTTTTTTTTGTTCTCCTCGTTTCACAACGCAATTACGAAAATAAAAATCACGACGAGAGGGATGGAGAATAATAATAATCACAATGATCGAAGGAATTTTGAATATTTTGTATAGAGACTCACCTTTGTCGTGATATTTGGATTATTGTCCGGGAATTCAGGAACGTCTCGGCGGTTTCTCGAGGATGACGTTTCGTCGGTTGGTTCGTAGTCGTCGTCATGATCCTCGGTAAAATGTGGAACTTCGACGACGTAACTTTTGCCAGGAATCGAACGATGCAATCTTCTCGCAGTGTTACCGTATTCGGCGCCATAATTGCAATTAACAAGTTGGAAAATAATGAAAATAAGGGCCAAGTGATAGAAGCCCGATGTCGACCGGGCGGCCATCTTGTCCAAACTCCGAGACAGCGCGCTGTCTACAAAACATACACACACGCGGGGATGGGGCACCAAGCCATGCACATCCGAAAGTACAGGATACGCAAACACCACGAAAGAAAACACACGCGGGAGAAATGAAACTTATATATGTATATATATATTACGGAGAGATACTAAGGGTTGGTAGCGCGATGGGGCGATCGAGCATCCTATTTTTCGCCAGTCACTCACCAAAAATAACAATCAACGTGAATATATATATATTTGCTGTTGTTTTTATCAATAAAAATGTGTCTTTATATATTGCCGTGAAAAGTTGCCAAGTAGGACGAAAAAGAAATATGTAGGCGCTTAGCGATGAAACGAGACCGCTCCGAAATCGGCGTTTTGTTCGTTAAGGTAAAAACACATCCATTGCGCATGATCGATGCCTCGCGACTGAGCGGAGAGAGCGTTCGCGTTCGGCCAGCGAGCGAGCGAGCGCCGAGCACAGGCGTATTGTCCCTTTGGACGATGCGCGCGCCGAGTGACGCTCGTTCGTTGATTGGTCAATAAGAACGAGGCAAGTTTTGATCCTCGACGAATATGTACGCGGCTTAGGCCAATAAACGTACAACCGGAAACCTGCTGCCCGCAATAAAACTATTTCGACCAGTAGATGCGCGATAGATTGGAGAATAATAAAATACGAATAAATACTCGGGGCATTCGCTCTTCCCGTTTTTCAACTGCTGACAACGAGAATTACTTGAATGAGATCTGCCATTGTGCCCGTATCGAAAACAGAGAGCCACGTATTATCCGCATCGACAATTATAATGACGGGAGTTCGACAGCCGACAACAATAACGTTCATTATTTAGAAACGCGAATGCGGATAAAATATGTTTTTTACTCAGAATCCAGAAAAATCGCTCATTTCGCGTATTATTGAGATTTATTCGTAACGCGACCGGAAGTCGTGAGATTTTTGGTACGCAGTTCCGTAGTAATAAATAGGAGTGTTCGCGGCGGTAGAGCTTAGTCCCCGAAAATATTCGATTCTCGTGGTCGGACGACGTAAAAAAGAGTTTCTCCGAAATTCGACAGTGCATGTGTTGTTTTTTTTCGGTCATTTGGAATATCAATGAGGAATAAATACAGAGGAGCCGAATTAAATGGCAGAAGAGCTCTTGCAAGATAAAAGCGAGGGTATGACTAAGCGCGCGTTTGCGATGATGAACCCTACAGGGATACACACACTCTCTCGATGTATATGCTTGACATGTATAGATGTATAGTAATAATAAAAGTATATTAGATAATGGGGTCCATTTCCTGATGGCTTCAGCAGAGCAGCAGGGGAGCCCGATCCTCGCCCCCATCCTCCCGATCGTTCAGTTGAGCCGAGTAGTTGTTTTTAACCTCTCAACGTGCACGCACACACACACATCGACACGTTTGACCAACGCTATGAAATGAAGCGGAGAGTATACAGTAGAGACTCGATGATTGTCGGAAATTCGTGTGAGGACGAATCGTTGAGAATGCGGGTTAGAAAATTCGAGAGGTGAAGTGTGTGTGTGTGCGTTTTTGAGGCTAAAAAAATCGGAATAATGAATAAAATCGATGTGCTGTTTTGAGCCACGACGAAATATTTTTAATGACTTTAAATAGGACGTTGTTATACAATATGACGCTGAGTTTTGTTGGTTTCATTAGAAGCGAAATAAATAATCCACTACGATCCTTCTAAACAGATGAAAAAACCAAAAAATATCAATTATTTTAATTCATAGATTCTGTTAACTATTTCAACACGCGTACATGCACGAGCACACGCACACACGTGTATGCTTGATATATATATATATATATATATATATATATTTTTTTTTTTTTTTTTCATGTAACTCGACAAATTCTCGTGATCAGCGGCGATCTCTCGTCTACGAGACGCTCCATTTTTCCATGGATTATTAGCTTTCGTGAAAAACGTTTGATTTCTCATTTTTTCTTGTTTATTCATTCTCGTGGAGTTTAAGGATTTTCCAGAGCATCCAAGATCAAAAAAGTAAGTAAATTCATACGAAAAATGCGATGTGGTGTTTGATTCGTTCCTTTTTATTTAAAATATGATGAAAGCAGGATTCCGGGTCGAGCTTCACGATGGCCAATTCGTTTGAGGGTTTTTTTTTTTCATTATTCTTTATTCGTCGAAGCATTGCGAGCGGAATAAGTCAAGGTCAAATATCGATAACGGTTTAAAAAAGTTACAAATTCATCGGGCTCTACGGGGGACGAGATATTTAAAAGGAAAATTGGATGACGCGATGGATGTTTTTTTTGCTTCAACGAAATCGAAAAAAAAACCCAAAAACGAATGATCGTCGGGTAAACGCGTTTGCAAATCTATAGAACAACAACGATCCGTCAAAATCTCATCAAGTTCTTTTCCTGTTAAACCGGCCGTTGCGCTCGACACAGCGAATACCAAAAACCTCGATTAATTAGTAATCAACAAAAAGTTAATGAAGCGACATTGAAAAAGCGCGACTACAAGAGGAAAACGAGACGAAAAAAAAATAATCAATGTCATTCCTCACGTAGTTTTTCGTACTCGAGTAAAAAAAAAATAACTTATTAATCAGGGGGAAGCGGAAAAGGAGGAGGAGGGGGGGGGGGGGATTCTAATCAGGAAGGCCGTTTTAAAACGAAAAGAGCAACAAGTTTCACAATTAAATATAATCAATTTAAAATTATCATTTTTCCCCATTTTCCTCTCTCTC
>JAPYYS010000551.1:0-49819 GCA_030522525.1 Campopleginae sp. 14b | reverse complement strand
TCTCTCTCTCTCTCTCTCGTTACGTTACACATCTATACCGCACAGAAAGTACGGATAGCCCACTGACACACTTATTAGGTCGGCCCGTAAGAGCTCGAGAAAAGTGAACACGCCTTACGTATATCTCTGTAGAAAGAATTTCTATACACGAGGCATTTCGAAATACAAGTTTACGTCATACCAATGGAAAGATTAATTTTTGTCTATTTTTTTAATTGTTTGCCCTCATTGCACGATGTTTTTTTTTCTCTCAACATTTCTTCATCAATTTTTTTCATTTTCATAGATTGTTCAACAATTTATACGCAACAATAATCATTAAAACTGAAAAATTTAATTCACCGTTAATTATTTACATTATTCGTGAATTAAACTCGATAAGAAAATTAAATTTCGTTTTTTACTCCATTTTTCATTTTCAATGGGAAGGAATAATTTTTTTCTTTTTTTTTTATTACTCGGAGCTGGAATTTCCTATGCACTGTAACTTGTGTGTATTTTGAAGCAACGTTACGTGCTAATACACACCCGCCCTCTGTGTACAGTAGTCACGAGGTCGTTCGGGAGGCAAGTCCACGAGAGAGAACGAGAGCACGAGAGATAAAGAGAAGGAAACAAAGTTTTACGAAGCTGTTGGTAATAGTTCCGCCGAAGTCTGGCTCCGAAAAAAAAAATCTATTTCACAAGTAGAAGCTACGTGCTTATTACTCTTTCCCTATATTTGTGTAGATTTACTTACATCGCTACTTTAGTCATTTATCGCGCCAGATTGAGATCGAATTTTATTTTTAGAAACGTGTGCGAATCAATGAGGAAAAATTAACGACAGCGAGACAAAAAACACGCGAATACATTTCGTCTTGCCCAAATGTTCACGAGTCTATAAAAAAAATGTGAATTTTGGTATGAAGAAAAAATTGTATCTTTTATTTTGACTGATCCAACAATTTTTTAAATAAAATCCATATTTTTTGCCAACTCTTGAAAAATGTTTATTTTGAAGAAAAAAAGCTAATGTTTTCGTATCGAGTCTACCTTGTTTTTCTGCGACTCAAACGACCTTGTGCGTCGTGCTACTGCATATAGAATCCCACGATTATTAATGACGCGCCATTTTGCAAATCTACTTTCATCGCAATTAGCGTAAATTTCTTTTCCCTCGCCCTTGTGCATAACACGGGACAATTATTCGCGAGAAACAATATCCAACCCACATGCACGACCAGGTAGAAGTACGTAAAGGACCCGTACATTCCGAGTGGTTGCGTGGTGTTGTGGCGTGAAAAAAAAGGGAGCAAAAAACGATGAATTGTGAGTCGAGCCTGACTGCATAATAAAGTTTTTCTGGAGTGGAGAAAATTAAATTGAAAATCAAACAATTTTCATAATCAGAAGATTAAAAAAAAATGGATACCCTTAAAAAATGCGTGAAATTTGGGCCTGTGTATGAAAATCTTAAAAATCTTTGATTCCCCATGAATTATTAGGCCTCCTAACATATGTATGGAGTTCTAAAAGGGAGGATACACAAAGAGCCACCGTTTTGGGGGGGAGAGAGCTCGTTCAGAGTCAAGCGTCAAGTGGTTTGCCATATCTGACGACCCAGAGGATTCCAATTTCCCTATAGCTATGTATACAGTAGCGAGACTACGAAATCTTGGGCAGCGTACAAAGTACATTAAAAACAACAATACAAGCCTCACCACTACGATAATAACAACATCGATGGTTTGTATTTTTCAGATTTAGTGCGGACGTTCGGAAGATAGGATTCTATGATATTTTCGTTATGAAGTTTCGCCAGAGCACGCTAGGGTGACGAGCCATAATATATATTCACAACCACGCCACGTGTCTGTCGAAAATGAGCCGATTTTTTGTCCCGAAATTTGGTCGATTATCGCGTCGTTTTTGTTGCCACGATTCGCTGTGTTATTCTTCACGGAGAAATACATTTCTCGTTGTTATTCGCTCCGTGTTTTTCGAACTATAGTATATTGTCGAAATATCACATTTATCTTTCTTAGCGATATCTTGGCCAAATGGAAAACTACAAAATTTAATAGATCTCAGTTTGACAACGAAAAATAAAATAACATCGATCTATTATGCCTCATGCTTTCGATAATTGTAACGTCGATGAAAAATTACGACTCTCAATCGTTCCTGGTACGCGTGCACTCTGTCGGATGTCTAAAAATGTGCTCGTGTTCCATTTATATGTTTATACACATATGTGCATTATAGCTTATGCAAGTATTGGTGAGTCGCGATATGTGGCGCTACAGAGCTCTGCGGCGTTACCGGTAGAGTAGCGATGTTAATGGGATGCAGAATAATAATGCAAGCGAGTACTTGTAAATAATAAAATTCGATGTTTAATAGTCTCGTAGATGGTATTCAGGTTTTTGGACTTTGTAGCTATAAGCCTCGAGCAAATGCCAATTTTGAGGATTCACGCGGCATTTTCGAATATGCTAAACCAGTTGGAAATGTGAAAAAACAACTCACCGCGAGTTTTTACGGTCCGTGGATAATTCGGAACGATTCTTTTGTCTGGTTGAGGAATAACGAGCTATCACTTGCCACGTTTACGACCCTCGGAAGGGAAGGAGAAAGCGAACACAAGAAACGTCACATCGCGAAGTGACAGCGGGATCCTTTTGCCAAATAAATCAAACCGTTTTGATTTTTTCACTCGAGATTTACACTCGCAAAAATTACGCAGGGGCCGAAAAAAAAGACGCGAAATTTTTTTTGGGGTTTCTCACACTCTGGTAGAGAACTTTCCGAGATTCCTTGGAGAGGATTCAGTTGAACTTTTCAAGAGACTCAGAATTTGATGAAAAGTTAGCGATCGAAAAGAACGAGGGGAGATTTTGTTGACGCAGAATGTCCTGTACGATAATTAATAACGTGGATGGTTTAAAGCATTGTCGTATATGTGCGTGATACTACAGTCTGTTCGAATCGACTGGTGTGCGACTCGGAATGGATAAGAACGGGAGTGAAAAGAGAGGGGGGGGGCTCGAGTTACCAACAGCGAAAGAAGACCGCGTGTAAAATAACACGAGCAGGAGGTAGACGGTAACGGAGTGATGGATTAAAAAATAAAACAAGAGTTACACTGTGATTGTGGCATATGGAAAAACGAAGCGTTAAGCAGAATATCGCGACAGAGATCTTAATCAAATTTTGATTAATTCGTTTTTTTTTAAATATTTATGAAGTCCGATTCACGATGTGGAGACAGCTCACGAATGGTCGTTCTACTTTCACCGTGTGCTCGGACTCTCGGGAATTCCGTTACGATATGGAATGTTTTTGATTCGTTATTTCTATTTATCTGACACTTGATTCAATGCAATTGAAAAACAATGAAAATCGCGTGTGTATTTGTCGATCATTTTTCGTCGTACCAAAAATTTTCGTCGTGTACGTTTTGCTCGATACATTTAAAAATAATTTATCTTAAAACTCACCTGCTGCGTTTTTGTATAGTCCTTCACTTTTTTATTTGCACTGAATATTTATTTTTCCAACTTATTCGCAATATGCCAAAGTGACTTTGAATGCTCGACCGAGTGAAAGAGAGGAGAGCGCTCCGACGCGAACACTACGAAGGCTCACCAACAACTGACGTCCCCACCGTCGTTCATGCCTGGTTAGACCCGCAACGCGCGTACCACGCCGCCTTCCGTGATTTCCCGACGTAGACTTCGTACCTACCGTTCGTACTTCGTCATTCTACTCCAGGCTTTCCGTCCCAAAATTATTTCAACACTTTATCCGCGAAACTTTGTCAGTTCGAGTTTTTTTTTTTTTTTTTATGTCCTGGAAACATAATATCAGGGAATTTTCTAAACTCGAAGAAGTTCTCTGTTCTGGCATCGTGAAAATCGTCGCGAATTATTAATAAAATTTCAATTTCGACGTTTTTTTGAAAGTCGAACAAAAACCGAGTAAGGTCTCCGAAGATTTGGAATGATATTTCGTCATTTCTTTCAATATCTGCGAACCCAACTCGATATATGCCCAGAAAATGATGAATCATTTTGTGCCCCGTAAAAGTGGCAGAAAATATTCCATTCTTTCTCTTTGTTCACAGGCCTCGATGGAAAAAGTTAGGAAATTGTGGAAAAAATGACTTTTTCCAATATTCCTGTTACAGCGACTCGGTGCATTTCAGATTCTTCGTTGAGATTGAAAATATGAAGTCCTTGTTTTGCTTAAAAATAAGAAATGCAGCGTTTCGTGAATTCTTTTCGTATTTTTACGCTTCGCTGATCGTTCTTGTCCCATAGAAATCAAAGTTTTGTTCGCCCTAGAGACAACAGTCATAGGTACGGCAGAAACGGGTCAGCAATGACCTTGAGTTCTGGGAGTCATCACAGTGTGGAATGGAAATTTTTATAAAACGAAAATAAACCTGGGAATGTACTCTAAAAAAGTTATTTCTTGCGGAGTAAAAATTGGCCAAAGTTCAAGGTCGACAGCGTTTATGTTCTGGAACGATAATTTTTCGACTTTCACTCACTCTGCGTAATTTTCTTAAAACTTTTGCAATTTTTCTGCAATATTCTATAAACCGATGTTCTTTGACGATTCAACTTGTAACTATGGAGTTTAAAAAATTCATCTTTGACGTAAAAATAATACGAGCAAAATTGTGTGATACCAAGTCTCACAGATAAGATCAAAGCTCGTTATTCGCCCTCAAAAATACTAAATAATCTATCGAATACTTTCAAGCCTGTAAATTGTAGACCGAGCCAGATTTTTGTCGAATTCTTTGAAAGACATACGAGTCGGGCAGGCTCAATCTGTAACGGAAAATCATTCCCCAGTGAAATCGAAATTGGGTTACATTTTTCGTAAAAGCAATGAACTGAATAGTGTTGAGTTTGTCATAATATAAATCACCCTATGTCGTATGTATATTCTTCAATGTATCGTACGAATGTATGCGTCCGGCTTGGTTTACCATGATTTTTGGTTTAATATCGCTCAGGGCGATCGCCAAGCATTAAAACTAAAAGAATATAATTTTTTCGTTCGCAATTGCGATTCGATTCAATCTCCTGATTTCTGATGAAGAATAAAAATCGAAAAGTCACGTGAGCCTAAAAAAATTGTGCAGGATGCCCGAAATTGAAAGAAATTATGTTTTTGTATCGTTATAATATTTTCTCTTGATAGCCATGAAGAGAAACATCGAAATTTTTCATTGACCCCAATAAAAATAATAATCGAGTTCCGAAAATTGTAATCAGCCAAAAAATGTGATTATTTCCAAACATATGGAGCAGCCCATATATACGCATACATCGAAACTCGCACCATAATGCCTGGTTTGCTCGCTCGCGTCTACATTCACTCGCGATTCTCGTGCCGAAGCAAACAGCTGATTTGGAAAACACTGCCGGGCATTTCTCAGCCAGGGTCGTATCAATTTGTGTATCGGGCCCTCGCGAAGCACACGTGGCAATAAAAGAACGAGAACGCGACATCTGTTTCTGGCACACGATTAAACAATGTGAAACAGAAATGTAAATAAAGATTCGAAAGTAATTAATTTTAGAGATGTTACGAATCGCAGAAACTTTCTGCTGCACGTGTCCGCCGCGCTCTCAAGGTTTTTGTCTCTACGAATTTTTAAAACTCAAACAAACTTTTCTATAAGTTTTCTATGAGGCGAGAAGAATTTTTTTTAAGAAACTTTTAACGATTGCAGAACATCGTTTCGCGTACATATTGGAGTTTAAATTCCGCAAAATTTTTGTTGCTTCTCGAAATGATTAAATGATGAAAATGATTTCATAAAATACGAAAATTAAAAAATTCCTCAACACGAATGGATTTTTTTTTATTTATCGGTCTCGGACGACCGAGTGACTGATTTTTGTTGGACCTGCTTCATCATTGCACCCCAACGCTTCCCCTCTTTTCTATAATCCAAAGCCCGAGAATGGTGCCAGAATATTTTTACGAAGGAAGAAGAGTTGTTAGTCAGAAAAGTCTTGATACTCAGTGTGTACGTTGCATCGACAAAAAAAAATGGAATAAGGAAAGAGAGATAGAAATGTTTGGCCCCATCGAGTCCGAACGACACGGCCAAGATTTCGACGAGCATTTTTTAGCGTTGAAAAGGAAGGATGGAGAAGCGAAAGGTCATTTGTCTCGTAAAATAATATGGTCTGGGGGAGGGGAACGTTTGCGAGGCGAGCATTTGCTTAGGAATCGATGAGCCTTCGGTGGGCAAAGTGTCTCCTTAGGAATATGTAATTACAATGAGGACTTTGGTCGCATTTGTAAGGGTAGGATTATCGGGGTCGTAATGTTCTTTGGGCTTGGCTCGGACAAGTAACTTCGACGCGTCCCCCGTGTATTCGTGCTCTCTTGCCCCTTGAGTGTATGATCTGTTTCTGTTCGGACAAAGTACCGGTCATAAAAACAAGGACCCCACATTTTTCGAGTTTCAAACAAATGCCGAGCAGTCGCGACGGAACATATAATTCTGCATTCTGTGCATATTTAAATTTCTGCATTCTGTGCATATTTAAATTACTCCATTACCTGGGGACAATTTTCATCTGCGTTTATGACTCGCTATGGATGTGGCTACACCTGTGGTAAGAAATAACGCGGCTCTCGAGTTGAGGTGCCATTTCACTTTTCTTTTTTCATTTGCTACATAATTTTCGGGTTTTTCCCAAACGTTTTCTAGTCGTAGTGTGAAACGAGGTTTTGAGATCTCGGAAAAACACGTACACAGATTTATTCCATTAAAAATTTCGACGACTCTGCTTTTTCTTTTTATTTATCGTTCACCTTTTCATTAGATATTTCTGGCTTTTCTATTTTCCCAATTACCAAATTATTTTTCAACACAGACGTGCAACGAAAATGACTGGGATTTTTTCCTTTTTGAAACGATAGGAAAATCCGGAACTCTGTGTTACGGCAGACGAAGAATATTTGTTGTTTTCTTTGGAAATGGAAAATTGAGCATTAGTCACTATCGATCCAAAGGGAGATAGAAGATCGAATTATTTGTTTTTGAAATTTCACTTCTCAGCCGTGAGGGTGGAAGGATCAGTGAATGTAGCAACCAAGAGTGATTCACTTGCATAAGTCATACGGGAATCCCAGAGAAAAATATATTCGCAAAGTTTTCCGAGCAGAATTTTGCAAAAATTACGATTTTTTCTTGCACAATTTTTCGCTTCATTACTCGCTGATGCTCGTTAACATTTATTCGACATTTCGCAACGTCATATACGTCCCTGTTGCCCATGGGATGTGATGGAAAAATGAAATAAATGCTGCCATATCAAAGTTTCTTTGAAAATCCCATGGAAATTTAATTTCTTATGAAAAAAAAGAAGAAAAATCTCATCGTCCAAATAGCAGGGCTCCGATATAAATTTTGAACTTCCAAAATGGAGAATGCACTATTAAGAAACACCGAAGTCCAGAGACACGAATTCCATAGAAAAAAAAGCCTGAAACGCAATTTTACGGGCGATCGATTATCGCCAGTTGTTTTAATTTTTTTTTTTTTTTATCGTCGATCAATTTTTTAAGCAAAGCCTCCGGTTATTTTCGAAAAATAATTATCGATTTTTTCGACATATTTTTCGAAATTCTGCAGTTGCGCGTTTTTGGAAATGGCCTGGAATGGAATCAGCGAATTTTTGGAGAAAATAAAGAGACAGGACGGTCGCTCGTCTGAGTTTAATGTCGCGCTACCAATATGGCTCATTTTTTTCTGGACACCGTAACACGAGAACTCTGAGAACATCGAAAGCATCGTATCGAGCTTCGTCTCGCCTTTTTTTGGTTATTATTTTCATCCTCATGTCCATATGCGACTAGAAACTCCTAAAAAATTCACATTGTTTTACAGTATGAGAATTTAGCACGAGCCCTCGATACGCTTGACGAAATATTCGTGCAAATATATGACTTTTGTACTTGACTCATGAACCCCTTGAAATATACGCCTATCGGCCTCAATCGCCTGCAGAAGCAGCACGTAACAGGAGGATTGAATTCATGAGTCACACTGTTGTCGCCGGTTGATCCAAATTTTATTTGGACGAACCCAAAGGTCGAGCATAAGACCTTCTCAAATCCCTTGGGATTTATTACCCGTTTTATACTCATCCCCCGTTCTCTTGGCTGCCACCAAATTTCCAGAAAACACACAATTCGCACAAGCGTTTGGAAAATACAATCGTGACCTTTGAAAATTTGCCCGAATTACGATTTCGACTCTCGAACATTCTGCCTCGTAGCTCACTTTATTGTCTATCAGTCATTAAGATTTCGAGCCTAATTTACTCGGCATGACTTGACAAGCCGAAACAGTTAAATTTGCGCACGAGCATTCTCGAAATCTGGCCCACTCGGAAGCTCGTTAACGATATTCTTGTCATTTTTGTTACAAGTTTTATGGTCGTCGCGGATGTTAGTCAAGTTCGCATCGTTGAAATACAACAGAAAATACATTATTTTGAATTTTTCTAGTCTATTCATTTATCCAATGGCCAACAACTGTGCAATTGTCGTTGACAAATATTACACGGGGATTTGTAGGCTCGGCTACAATAAATAATTACTTCATGAGCCTGAAGGTTGCATCGACGTAATGCCACGAAATGAAAACAAAAAAAAAATGATTCGTCACTTTTTTTTCCTCAATTTGCCTCTTGCACTTTTTCGGACCTGATGGATCGATCGGTGAAATAAAAAAGTGACGAATCATTTTTGTTTATTGTTTTTGTCATTTCGTGACATTGCGTCGATGCAAACTTCAGGCTCATATTATTTCTCGTTGCATTTCGACCGTTGCGAACTTCAATATCGTCATAAACGATAATTAATTTCTTCTCATTTCAATTTCTGGTAAATTGATTGTCCTAATGGCTGAAGACTGGCCCATCGCTTCTCGCAAATCACACGAGCCTTTCAGCAACGAAGTAATTATTTGGACGCGAATCAATAACACGATATTTTGTTTCTCTTCTGTCTTCGGAGCCACGAAACCGCTAGATAGATTTTCTGGAGGCAAAACCAATTATCCCAGATCGCTTTAGCCCTAAGCTCGTCTACCTGTTTGGTACGATATTTTATTGCTTCGCTTCAGGTAACTCAGGTAAGAGTAATTCAGAGGAAAGTGTTGAAGAGTGCAAAAAATTTTCAAATGGTTTTATGCAAATTGAAATTTTGTCGAGAAGTCTTGGAGGAGTTGTGAAAAAATTACTAAAATGATTTTCCGTGTGTTTTTCTAGCAATTTCGGTTTTTGGGAATTTTCTCATTTTCAGAGATTCGATGAATATTTTTTCTACGGGGGCCGAATTTTCGAAACTGTGCTTGTTGATGAATTTGAGATCTTTCAGAATAAGTTAACGAGTCAAGAGAAAAAAGTTTCCTTTGTTTTGATGTGTTTGTTGAATCTGAGGAAGAAAAACATACAATCGTGCCCTGGTAAGAGCACAGACTCCAGAAACTGTGGAGAGAAAATTCAGGCGGTTCGTTCTGCGGCCACAAAGCGTTTGCAGTCATTTTTTTCCTGCTTCAGGCCATTGAGCCAGAGTTTTTTGAACCCAGGAACGTCCTGGCATTGTCTGCGTCGATGTTGTACTCGTGATCAATGTGACTTACCTGCAAACAGAAAAAGTTTCATAAATAAAATGAATTTTATAGGTCACAGGGTGAAAAAGTTACATGCGGCACGAAATGAAATTTTTTAGTTGACAAGAAAAGAAACACCATGTAGAAAAATGCTCTGAAAAGAATTTTCTCGCGAAAAAGTGGGATCAAGATCGATCGTTTGTTGTCACGGGGTATTATTCGTAAAGAACATTTATTTGTCTCTGTTAAACGAAAACTATCGATTCATCAACGTCGAGCAAAAAAGTAACGAGTATAAAACATTGTGGGAGAAATATTGATCGAATGAAATAACGAAATGATAAATTTGGAGACCGAATTAATGAATTTTGGATTTTTAATCGTATTTATAATTTGCAGTTGAATAAACCGTGGCACAATGGTCGAAGAGAGCATTGTTATTATTATGAGCGATCGAGATGTGCGTGTTTAAGGTTATGAGCGTACGTAACCTACAAAGTAGATAAAATTGAGCGAAATATGAGGAGGATTACAAAAGTGTGCGTATGCTCATGAATATTAATATACACGCACGTTGCGAGGAACAAATGGGCGAATAAATGAAAGCAAACACAAGTGAAAAATGTAAACAAGTATTGTATTGCAAAGAATAAACATGACCGAGGAAAATTTTGACGTACCAAATGTCAATACGTGAGTGACAGTTGTCTCGCTGCAGGTGTCACGAGAATGGGAGGGTTGAGGTGGTGGCAAGGGTGGTTGCATGGGGTTCTCCATGTTGTTGGCTTTTTTTCGGTGTTAATTGATTTTCACCCGTAATTTTACTTGTTCAGATTCAACGCACTCGATTAAAACAGAGTTGATTGATAATTTTTATTTGATCGATTCACTCGCGATATTAATAAAACAAACAGCACTTTTCGTAAGACCAAAAACTTTCGTGAATTCATTAGATAACGTATCAAAAACTAAATGTTTCTGTATTATGTCATTCATTGGAAACACGGAATCTGCGACTTGCCGAGATTACGACGAACGTGAGAAAAACAATATTTTTTATGTGTATAAATATATAGGTGTCTATATGTTCGCGTATATGTACAGGACAGATATGTATCTACGCGTATAGATATATATTGATAACGTTTTATTATTATCTACACTATTTTTTCACTTCCTCCGTCATCTCCGGATATTTACTGGTAAAAACGAAATTTTAGTATGGCGCGTCAATACCCCTTTTCAAGGTCTACATCACAGGAATTAACAGTACGAATAAGTTTGTGAATTAAAATTAAAGGATATTTATTTCGCGCCCGATATTGAATGAACGCGCTCAAAGGGACAAAGAAAGGCCGTGAGCACCCATGTGGACAAATTTCTCGATCCACTTCCCTGACACGTTATGAAATCAACGATTAAATGGTTTGATTTATTATCCGAATTATGAATTTTGTATCCGAACGACGTAAGGCACACTACGGAGATGCTTCATACGTATGTACATATTTTTTTATGTATTTATGTATATAATTACGTTTAATCTATATGTGTTTGACAAGTGTGCGCGCTTTGATGCGCCCATGTTCAATAAAACACGCGAATGGATTCTTTAGACGTAAAAGTGGGGAAAATCGGGCAACTCAACGACGGATATACGACAGTGCTTGCGGGCCTCCTCACGCTATGTTGTCGTTTATATCGCAGAGTTGAGAAACTACGAGAGAACAGGGTCCAGCCCCACACTCAGGGACGCAGCTACTAATAATACACAACTTTTTTACGCATCGACACCAAGAAAGTTCGAGCGGCTTCATAATCAACACAAAATAAACCCGTCAGTGGCGCCACTTGCTTTATCAACTCTTTTTTTTGTTGGCTTCGCTGACTCTATCATTGCAAATCCAGCGCCGAGGGCCAGCTTTCGAGATTGCCTCGTACCTTGAACAGCATACCATATTGAAAATCAAATCTTGAATCATGTTCCAAACTTCGAATCTCCTTTTAGTAATTATTTCCTCCGAACATTTTCTAACCTCAAACGGAATAACTTTTTCTTATCATTGTACCGAAAAACCGTCGGGAAAGTAGAACTTTTGATGACAAATAAAATAGATCCGATGAGAAAAACTTCAGAGAAGTTTCGTATCAGGACTACGAAATTATTTGAGAATTTTTTATTCGACTCGAAAACGATAATCGGTATTCTTTCAAAAATGACGAGAAGCAGTAGCGAAACGCATGGATACGCAGAGAATTTTTTCGTGTCTAAATTACAATGTAAATTTGGTACCTACGAAGCCTGACACGATTATTAAAATTTCATCAACCCACCTGTTAGTACGACGAGAACCACATACTCGAAAATCATTGTTTCGAAACCTTGAACAGTAAGTTGAAAGATTCGTTCATCCGTTCAAGGTCAAAAGCGTCGTGGATTCAATCATAAATTTGATCGTACTTTGTACGAGAGCCATTATGAGATTTGATTGCATGTAAAAATTGATTTAATCATTTCTTCATGGAGGAAAATCTTTCAATAAAAATCGCCAGCCCCGAATCGACGCGCGATTAACTGCGAAAATGTAAATAATGTAGTTTGCTAAATCGGCGAAAATAGTTCTTTCGAATTGCTTGAACTTTCCTTACCAAACGAAACCGAAAATCCCGAAATCATTAATTTGCAGAAAATAATTTCCCAAATAACATTTAAATAAGAATTTTCCACAAGATAAACTCCACCGTTCGACAGTTCCGCAAAAGTGGTAATTGGGGCAAAATGGAATCATCGAATTAATTGGGTCGTTCAAATACGCGACTGCGACGTTGTACATAAAACTGTAGGAGAAAAGACTTTGTTCTTTTTTGTTTAAATAATATATTTCTGTGGAGGCATTGGCAAGAATGATAACGCCTACTGAGTTATTTCAAAACGACGATATAACCACGAGTAGAAAGAATGAAAACGTGAAAAGTCTTACCTTCCAGCAAACTCTTGCAACAGACATTTTAATCGCAAGAGAGAGAGAGAGAGGGAGAGCGAACGCCGAGCCCCTACGACGTTTATCAGAGAAACGTGTCCGAGGTGAATTCGCCTCCAGTGTACGAATACAACCGACACATTTATGGTCGCTGATTATCACCCAGTCAAAAGTGACAACAGAATCAGTCATAAAAATATAAACAAACAAACCAAAAATTGAGACATTTTTTCGCTCGTTGGTTAACTCCGGCTTTCTCTTAGTAAAATTAAAATAACACAATGATATCGGAATTAATGCCATTCTGGTCAAAATACTGGCATTATATAAGTATCGCCCTCGTAACGTACATGAGCGTTTTGTTTTTAACTCGACGAGAAAAAGAGACTAAATTGTTATGCCAAAGTTCGTTGGACGAATTAAAAGAAAAAGATGACGATGATAGTGAAATAAATGATTGCAACGATGACCAAGTGCCAGCGCTGCCCCAATTTTTGGAGCACGTGCCTTACGTTTATGTAAAACCGGACGAGAGTGAAGTTAAGAAAAAAGCCTGTGAATTTTATCGGATCGCTGACGCTCGAAGGACTGTGAGATTTTTCAGCGACAAGACTGTGGCCAAAAGTGTGATCCACGATCTCATAAGGAGTGCTGGTAATATTTCAATGTTCATAATTCCATATCGGAGTGCAGACGCTAATATCGATGGGAGGCAACCATTTCTTTTCCACTATTTGAATCGCTCCAATTTTTCTTGTAAATTAAGTTTTGAGGTCGCGGAAGAATCGTTTATTGAAGCCGAACATTCCACGTGAATTTTTGGTTGCCCAGAGAGAAACAAAAAATAATTTTGCATTTTTCGAAAAAAATACGATTTAGGAATCTTTTGTAAAGGTTCGGTTGAACGATTCGGGTGTCTGTGCAATTCTCTTCACACAACGAACTGATTTTGATAATTGTGGACTTACTTTTTCGTTATGGGGTCAGGTACTGCCCCCAGTGGCGCACATACAGAACCATGGACATTCGTTGCCATATCAAACAGAAATTTGAAGCATAAGATACGAGAAATAATTGAGAGAGAGGAAGAATTGAATTACAAAAAGCGAATGGGAAAAAAATGGACGACCGACCTTGAGCCACTGCGGACGAATTGGATCAAGGAATATTTGACAGTCGCTCCGTGGTTGATACTCGTTTTTAAACAGACTTATGGGAGTTTGCCTGATGGAAGGAAAAAGATTCATTATTATCACGAGATGAGCGTGTCCATCGCTTGTGGGATTCTCATAACAGCGATTCAGGTATGCGAGTTTTTCAAATTTTGCCTCTGACTTTGGAGAACCGAAGAAAACGAAGATTGAAGAATATTCTTCTCCCTCGATTATGGTCTTTTTCGTTGTTGCTAAGTACGCAGGATTGGTGACTCTGACTTCGACGCCTTTGAACTGTGGGCCTGCGCTTCGTCAGTTACTGGGGCGTCCAGCGTCCGAAAAATTATGTCTCCTTCTGCCGGTGGGATATCCCTCGAGAGACGCGACTGTTCCGAAGTTGACGCGAAAACCTTTGAACGAGATTCTCGTGGAGTTCGATTAAGACCTGAAAAAGAAAACGCTTGAAACTTTGTGTACCGCAATTCTTGATAATAAAAAATTGATAAATGCAAAAAAACGTCTCACCATATTCTGAAAATGCAACACGAACGATATTTTCACTCGAGGCACTAAAAACGATCGAATATCAAAGATCCACGGATCCTCGAATCGTAAAAAACGCCAACTCTTATCAATAATCGGAAAATATCCTGAAGTTGGAGATGAATATTGAAAAAATTGGTTAGAATTATTTTTAATTATTTTCCAATAAGGTTTCAGAAACTAATATTTATTTTTTGTTCTCATTTGCATACATCGTGTTGAAAATAAGCGGTATAAAAATTGAATCTCGGGGGGTTACGTTTAAATCAATTTGAAAAAAAATTATAGTCAAAATATATATACATATGTATTTATTTATATATATATAGATATATGTATCGATAAATATATATAAATAAATGTATATATATGCTACACTGATTTAGATGACTATTAATGTACAGTTCCATGCGTTAAAGCAATCGTCTCGTAATCGGTATTTTCGTAAGATCACAAAAATAATAAAAACACAGAGAAAACAAAAAACCAAAAAAAAAGTACATTAAACGGGAAAAGAATAGGGAAAATGACACATTTTTGATTACGTAAATGATTATATCGAGTAACGATTATCAAACCACAGTTTCTGTGAAATTAAGTACACTCATCGATTACCGTTTTTTTTTCCTTTTTTTTCTTGTTTAGTTTCCTTTTCATACAAAATACAGAGAGAAAAAAATACTGAGTTCAACAACCAAAGACATTGAATGGTAATATATCATTTTCTTGCCATCTGTTGCATCGATGAAACACGTTTTACATTTACGCAGCTACCACATGATTCTTTTCTCTTTTTTCTTCTTATTTATTCCTTGACTTTTATTTATTTGCTTCTCTTCGAGTCCAAAAGCTTTGAATATCATGATAAATACAGATGAACAGATGAACTTCTATCTACGCTTTGTTTTTTTCTTCGTTACGTTTCTTATTTCGTGAGACAGCAAGTATTATCAGTATTATGGCGTTTTTGTTTATAATTTCAATTCATTATTGTGTGTTTTTTTAAAACTTTTATGAATAGTTTTTTTGTATTTCATTTAGCACCCAGGAAAGAGGCCCTTAGGGGCTTCACGTTTATTTTATTCTGTCAGATCATTAAAGTTTCTTTTTTTTTGCTTATCCCGTTGGTTCGTCTCGGATACGAGAAATAGAACTGTAAATATATCATTATAGACGAGTTTCTCGAGCGACAGCATTGCTCAACATTCCAGATGGTGTCAATTGTTTTTTGAAATAATATAGAGCGAAGAAAATTGATCGGGAAACGAATGATACTCGCTGATCATTACTCGCGAACAAAAAGTACATTTGGCAAATTGCGGAGGTCATTCATCTTTCGGGATCAGGCGGAAAGACGATTCATTCTAAATTCGCAGTATTCACAGCTTGGGAGTAGAAGAAAAATAGAAAGAGAAAGAGAGAGAGAGAGAGAGAGAAAGAGAGAGAGGGAAATAATAGAATGGAAATGTTTGAGCGGGGAAATATTGTCGTGTCTATCGTTAATTCCATTTATTCCGACAGCTTCATAGCGCCTGAATAAATCCTTTGCAACTATTTAAACTAATATCGTTTTGTTGTTTTTCCCACAAACGTCTCATGTAGTTTTACATAGCAATTTATAGTTTCTTTTTCAGTTGTTTGGCGAATCAGTCTCCTATTATTATGGCTACAGAACGTCATCTGTTTGAGAGAGAAAAAAATATTGAGAAATGATAATTTCGTACGACTTTCGCGCTGGGAAAAATGGGCTTATGTGTGTTTATCCTTTTTCTCGATTATTTTCGTTCGTTCGGCTCGTTGAAAATGTCGCGACTCTATCTAAGGAAGTTCGTTATAAAAATCTGTACAATATCAAGGATGATAGACGTTACAGTTGTAAGTCTGAGATCAGCAGCGCCTGAGACGTAAAAACTTCGGATTAGTGCAAAGGCATTGACTTTTTTTGCAATATTTTTCATTCCACGTTGTTGTTGTGTTTTTTTCCACGTTCTCAGAGAGTAAAATTGTTTGACGGTTAAGAAAGAAGAATCAACATGTCGTCACGTGTCTCTATGACAATTGTCTTATGTATTAAAAAAAAGAATTAATGCTAAAAATGTTCAAGTGTATTTCACACGCGTATAGGAGAGAAAGGGCTTCGCGAGTTAATTACGAACAGGCCTACTATTTTCTTCAGAATAAAAAGAAAAAGGAGAATAAATGAGAACAGAGCTGCTTTCGACACGCCATATCGTAATTGATCCAGGATTCTCAATCGGCGCTAATGTACTCAATCGTGCCGGTGAAATTCTGCTAGACAGAGGCGACACGACCAGGAACCCTCGGGAGGAGATGCAAGAGGCGGAGACAGACAATACATGTGGTATCCACGATCACAGTCATCACAGAACAGCAACTGATCCTAATTTTTCGTGGCAAAATATTTGTGTCGTTTAAATGTTGAGTATTTTTTTAAAACAAATATAAAAAAAATAAATTTTTTCATGAATATTCGTACGGTATACGTCAACGATCGTGTGTTTTTCGTTGTTTCGATATTTCAAGCTATTAGTACGTGGATTATTGACCTTAGCTACACACTATCGGTCCATTGGACCGTCGATTTTTATGGCCCCATAAAATCGAGTCCATTAGCGTTTAATTGGAGTGCGATCGAAACGCCAGAGTTTAACTGACAGAATGACTCCTGAATGGACAGGAGCGATTTGGTCGAGCAGAAAAATGATTTGAGGGAAAGTTCTGACATTTATAGAGAAGCGTATCGTGAAAAATGATTGTTGCTGTCGGTCCATCGGACCCGGTAGTGTGTACCTATGGTTGAATGTGTAATTCATAAGAAAAAATGATTTTCCAAGGTCTTGGACCTTGGACCTTGGCAATTGATGGAAATAAGTAAAGCGAAAAATCGTCGCGGTTGAAACGTATATACATGATACTCACGTCGTTATCCGAAGTTCCACAAATTGAGCAACATTTGCATTCGATACATTGCCACCTGTACTTGCGGACAGAAACGATCATGTTCGCAGTGAACTGCAAACAAGTTGGATGCCCTACAACAAGAACGCATGAGTCAAGGGATATCGTCGAGAGGATCAGTCCAGGGAGACTAGAGAAGAGTAAAAAAAAAATGACAAAAAAAAATATATCAAAATGACTGAATGAGGGAATCAGCAGAAAGGTGCCAGGACATTTATCTTGTGCCGAAGAACAGTGAACTCCAAGCTATCGTTTCGCATTATTGACAATTTTGATTTTACAGCCAAATCGAGCCTCGACATTTGATTATTGACTTATTTGTCATGATTTGAATGCTTTGAATCTCCATAATGAGCAACGATTAAAATTTATTTCGAATTTTGTTCACAAGTGCGACTTTTTGTTGTTGATTAATATCTTCGTTTCTGTCTTTCACCTTTCCTCAGCACTGAACGTCCGTAATAATGAAACGCTATTCATGTTTCCGCACAAAGTATTTTTATTTGATGATAATTGCAATTTTTGAGGTTGCGTTTTTTTGTTTTTTGTTTTTGTTTTTGTTTGTTTGAACATACCGTTATTTATTTGGAGTAATAGATGGTAAGTAATAGCAGGGCGTACCTTGGAATAGTTCACGTTCTTTCTTGCGCAGCACAATATAAACGTCGCAGCTCTCACACTCTCTCCTTCATACCAGTCGAAAAAATCGTCAAATATATCACATCACGCACACACTCGCATACTTAAAATTGTCTTCATTATACTTTTTAGTTTGTTTGTTGCTGTTGCTTTTATCGTTCTCTCATTTGAATCGTTAAATTACTTAAACGTTACATTACTTATTATTAAAATTTTTTTGTTTGTTCTCTCTAAGCCTCGTGGGTATTGCTTAATAAAAATTGCCTAATAACAAGTTGTTTTTTTCTTCTTTTATTTTTATAACAAGGAGGAACTATATGCATGCCTTTTTCTCTGTTTGATTCTTATTCTTCGTTTCACTTTACTTTTGCTTTTCACTCTCGTATGATACACACCACGATATTACATTTCGTAATTCGTCAGTTCGTCCATTTGAGTAATAAGAATAGACTAATATATCGATTGCACCGGTAAACAGAAAACAAAATCTAAACGAACACGCCTCGAGATTCTCCCCGCAATTATTCACTAACTAGGCGATACGATTAATTGGTTCATTGGTTCCTTTTTTTCCTTTTTCTTTCTTAAAAGTCCTTTTCTTTTTTTTTTTCTCTTTTTTATTGTGGTCATTGAAAATTGTTAATTTCTTTTGTTTCTTCTTTCTTTTTGTTTATTTCGTCTCGATCTTCACGGTGACGATAAAGGTACTGACGGCTTTTGTTTTCTCGCCAATCGGCGCTTTGATTTTTTTTTTCCTATTTTTTGTGATTTTCTTGTTTGTGAAAAAAAAATGCAAATCGAATATCTTTCGAGTTGGCATATTCGTTTGGAGATTTACACATTAATTCATGTGCGGAACTCAACACGCGAAATCGCTCGACCATCTAATGAACTTACGAATCGATCGTCAACTCATATTCTTGTTTTACAAGAATATTTTGGTTTTTTATTTCTCTCTTCCTCTCTTTCAGCTCACTTTCTATTTGGGTTTCAGAAACCCAATTCTCGAGCACAATTTTAATTCAATATTGGAAAGCAACAAAATTTTCAGTCCATAGCTCCCCATCTTGTGCTGGAGACAATAAATACACTTTTTTTTAACCTTCGCCTCGACTAGCATTTATTAAATAAAGCTATAAAAGCATCCCACTTTTTTCACATCATTTTTTACGCCAAAAATTATAAATATTTCGACCCGAACTACTAAATTTTTTTTTTTTTTAAATCGCTACTGAATACTTTACAGCGTTGAAACAATCTTTAGTGTAAATTCAAATAAATACTCGAAATTATAATCAACATCTAATTCCGATGGACTTTGAGCCCGAAACGAGAGTTTAGAAAATTGCATCGAGGTTGATTAAACTTTTTTGTTTTTTTTTTTTTTTTAATAAAAATAGAAATCAAACTCGTTGACCAATTGGAATTGGCGGAATTCTAGATCAAAATCCCCTTTGGAATTTGATAGGCAAGTTTGATCGACCTTACATCGAAATTCTTTTAATTCAGACTTGATAATTGGAGGTTAAAGTTTATGATATTCTTTTCTTTAATTGGACCAATGGCTCAACCCCCTTATTTGTTCCTAGGAAGAGAGAAAGAGAGAGTTTCTTCTATTCACAAATCGAATCGCCTATACACGTTTAAGAAAAAAGAAACAGAGAGAGAGGGAGAGAGAGAGAGAGAGAGAGAGAAAGAGAGAGAGAGAAAGGAAAGAAATTTGATCGAAGTTTGTTTTGGTGATTCAATTGTGATTCGCACGTCGCGTATACTTGCGCTTCGTTTTTTCCTCAATCTTACCTGAACGGCCACAATCACTGCAAGATACCAATTCCTCGGAGCCACCGGTTTTCTTATTCTCTCGAGCATCCCCGAGACAGAAATCGCAATAGGGAGACGGGGCCGCAGCTTTGCCGGTCTTTTTGTCGTTGGTGGTAGCGCTAGTCGTTGATGAGGTTGTTGTCGTCGAGGTAGTTGTAGTCGAACTGGTAGTCGATGAAGATGCGGATGTTGTCGAGGTCGCTGGAGTACCATCGGACCTCAGCGATGTCGGGGACGACGATAAACCACCGGTTGGTGATCCAGCAGGATTTAGTTGCTCGTCCTTGGTAGCTGAGACATTAGGCGAAGCTGGAGGAGCGCAAGTCTGTACAGGGAGCAACTGTTGTTGTTGCTGCTGTTGTTGTTGCTGGGCTTGTACCGTAGCACCAACCGACGATAGAGTAGTCGTTGGTGGTGCGGGAGAGGGGGTCGCGGTACTCGAGGAAGCAGTGCTCTGTCGACCACGACGTGTACCACCTAATCACACACAAACCGACCACATACCCAGTTGCGCTTTTTTTCCACTATCCAACTTTCATGCACACTTTTTTCCTCGTTTTTTCTATTTCTTTACTATTTTCCTCCCTTGGCTTTTCCCCCTTTTGATTGATTCAATAAAGTGACTCTATTTTTACGATTATCTCATCGTTAATTATATTTTCCCACAATTCAAATTTTGAGATTTCATCAAATTCCCAAATGGCCGAAATAAATTTTTTTTAAATGATTGAAAATAGTGACAATTTGGACGGCTTTGGAATCAGAGGGTTTTCCTTGAATTGATTCCAAATAGTGACATTTTCTAGTTTTTCTCACACCTCGTGAGCTCGATATCGTGGAAACAGATTTTTAGGGAATTTCTTCACAAGTTTTTTTTATAATTTCTTGGATAAAATCTCATAAAAATCATACAGACCGGAATAGATCGACGTAGCGAAACTGAGTGTCAAAAAAATGGAGTATGAAGTAAAATGTATGAGAGTGTTTCGAGCCAAAATATCAAATGAAAGAAAATCATGAAATCTCAAGTAGAACAGAATGGAAACAACAAATGTTTGACGTACGATTTTCACTTGTTTTTCTTTGCGTAACAAAATGTTGCATTGACAATGAACGATTCGCGTTGTTCTATCAAAGAAAATTGTTTATCCTGCAGGTATGCAATACAACGATAAATACTTGGTGTGAATATTTAAAATTTGTGTGGCTAGACGTGGATTTGGACTGAGCGACTTGGTGCACGACTCTACGATACTTTGAAAGGGGAGAGAGAAAAAATGAGAAAAAAGCTTTCAATCTGAAGCCTGATACAAAACCCAATCCTGAGAAGCGTTAGGAAAATAAAACAAGACCCAAACTTGTCATACGCCAATGAAACAAAAGTTGTAAGAAATAACTAAGAAAAAGGTAAGAAATTCGTAACTCTTTCGATTCCATCACCATCCAACTAGATCATACATAATCGTCAAACAACGGACAAAATAGCGAGGCAAACAAAACAAAAAAATACACTATTTTCTACTTATCGTTGACGTTTTTTGTTTGTACTCTCAGATTTTGTTCAACGCTGGAAGAAAAACAAAACGTGTGCAACGAAATAAAACTACTCACGCTTTTTTAAAGGAACATGCTTGAAAGAGGCACAAAAGACATTCTCTTCCAGAAACTCGTAAAGACACTCAAACTCAAGACACACTCTCACAACACACAGAGCATTAAATTCAAATTTTCACGTGGTTCGAACAAACGAAAGAAAGATTGTGAATAAAGGACTTGTTTGGACGAGTGGCCCCTTGTGGTTACGAATTATTGTGCATTGACGGTGCAAACGGAGTCGTTATAAAGCTCTGATTTTTCCATACGAATTGAGACTTGGGACGAAAAATTATTTCTCGTCTCAAGCGTCAATAGCTACACGATTTTTTTCTCTGTCTTATTTTTTCGAAAATCTTGAAAAACGTGTCGAATTGATGTGCAGTATGAAACGATAAACATCGATAAGAAAATATTAATTTACGTAAAGATATGCGCATCGTTTTTCGAATGAAAAGTTGTGAAAATAAATTGTTGGATGAGACGAAAAATGGAGAAATAAATAAAATAAGAGTACACTCGGTCCTGTAGGTTAAATTTGATCAACTGTGGGCAAGATTGGGGAGGATCGACCAACGTTTTTCTCCCTAATTCGTGTCCAACAATCGAGAAACCAAATAATTGGCTTTTGATCATGAAGCTCATTCGATTTGAAGTTAACGATCGAATCTCGATTCTAAAATGAAACAAGGACGACTCTTTTGTTGCGACGTTCTCAACGATTGGTCGAGCCCCTCTCCACTCTTTCCTGCAGGGCATAAAATGGGCGAAAAGGTAGGGAGTCGAAAAAAGGAGAGGAAACAAGAAGAGAAGTAAAAAAAAAATGTTGGTTTAAAAAAAAAGAAAAGAAATTTTGTGAAAACTGAGCTTGATAAAGGGCTCCAACCTGGCTGGTCCGAAGCAGCGGTGTCTGCAACGCTCCGTGATTCAACATCGGCAGGACTGGGACTTAGTTCCTTAGCAGGATCACCGGAGGAAGTAGAGTGGGAATGACCGTAATGGTAGACCAGACCAGGTCTGGTTTTATACCGTGCGCTGCATACTGCAAAAGTGCAAATTCGGTTTTCTTCTTTTTGCTTTTTTCGTTCCCCCAAAACCATCAAATGCACCACGAACAAGGGGCATACATAACAAAAATATGAACAAAAATAAAAAGAACAGAGAGAAAGAGAGAGAAGAGAGAGAGAGAGGGAGAGAGAGAGAGAGAGAGAAAGGTGATCTTTCGTTTGAGGGAGGATTCCGATTGGGAGATAAGAGAGAAATCGTAATTCCTGGATTTTCATTTTCTCTCATGATGCGAACGGAGAAAAAAGTTGAAAAATAAATGGATCGTGAAATGGTGTAGTAAGGGAGAAAACACTTGCACACTTTTTGGCACTAAATCCCCGCTTCACCTGGTTTCTGTTCATTTCGGGGTCCGGATGAGGTCGGGAGGAGGGTTTTTACTTTTTTTTGCAAATCTTTTATCTCTTGTTGTGGTCAAGCAGTGAAGGAATTCCAGCCCAAGAAGCAAAACTAATATGATGCAAGGCTTGATGCTCGAATACACCTACTGTTACCAGCTCTCACTAATGAGTGACCTATCGCATTCGTTATATATTTCTTTTTTCCATAATTATTCATAACATACATATTTATATACAGTATTGTATATAAACACGTACACCCAACAATGTTTTTGAGAAATCAATAAAAAACGTTAATATTCAGTATTTTCAACGTTTTCTCGTCGCGAAACTCGTTAAAATCTTCGATTCTGAAGAAAAGTGATAAATCTCAAAACTTTCGATAGCGAGAATTCATTGCAAACGAATGATTTCGAAAAACGATCTGGTTCGAAGAAGAATTTTCTCAAAAACATGTCGATCTAAAGATATATAATTCAAAGATATTTGGCCTATCGTTGTAAGCTGAGTCTACGAATCAATCCCATGACAAAATACGCGCAGTTATCATTATTATTGGAAGAAGCATAGTAAAGATAATAAAAAAGGCAAAGTAGGGCAGCGAGAGCTTATCGTTGTAGACCAAATGTCTTAAAATCGATATTTTTCAATTGTTTTTATTCTGCTAGTCTAAATGTGATTGTTACTCAAGGTTTCAACAGGTTGCAGGCAAATACGAGTTAATTCTATATTGTAAATAACATGTATATGTGTGCATAGGTAAATATACATACATATACATATATTTATTTCATTTGGTATTCTTATTTTATTTTTGAATTTCTCTTCAATGGAAACGTCGTTAATGCGTGCCTGTCGTGTTTGATATATATTTTTTTCGAATATTTCTTCCAAAAAGAAGTTGATCCTAATGCCACATCGACTCTGCATCGCACGCATGTGAGATATTTGTTCTCTTTGCAAATAATTTCGACGGATGGAAATAAAAAGTGATGATAAATTTGAATGCGCGAAAAAACGTTGGTCGGCCGATAAAAAAATGCATGAAGATTACTTTCGTGACTTTGAAATGTTAAATAAGGAAAAGAGGTCAGTCGGAACGTAGATTTATTCTTGCTTTCTTTTATCTCTTCAGTTTTGTCGTTGTTAAAAATGAAACAGTCGATAGTTGGTTAGAAATACAGAAAACTATTTGTTCATCTTCAGCCAGCCCCGTTGGGATTAAATAAAGTGAGTAAATATTTAGTTATCGCACCTCGTCGCAAGATTACGCAATTGGTAATACTAAAAAGTATTGCATAATTTATTTCGAGTGTCTTTTCTTTTCATACTTAAAATTATTATATATAAATATGGAAAAATATTTATATATATGTATATATGTTTATATATATTCGATATATCTGCTTCTTTTTAAATCTTTAGTGTAAATTTTCGCGCGGTGGTTATTCAGTATCGTAAAAGTTATGACTATAGAATATATAGTTGACAGAATTTCGCATCACGTTTCTTTCGTTTTCTTCATTGATTCCTTTCTTTTGCTTTTCTTTGTGGCTCAGTTGAAATAATAAGTAGTAGAACTGTAGCGATTACGATAATTTTGCAAATCGAACGAGTAGAGTAGGAAGTGGTCATTTGTAGTTGTATCTGTGGTTAAACTTACGGTCACACACGAATGGCTTATCGGAGTCGGTGACATCGTAGTTGGTTTTTTTCCGACCACGGCCCCCACCCTGTATTTCGTGTTAATTCCAAATTTTAATGAGACATTGCGAGACAAAATATTCATTCGAGAAAGTAAAAAAGAAATTTTTAGTAAATATTCAAATTTTTTCCTTTTGTTTTGTCTTTGGAAGGAAATATTACGTGGAAAGTGTCGAAGGATGTTTGCGGGATATTACCTTGGCACGTTTAGGTCCTGGACTATCGGTCGCGGGTGGGTGACTTCTGGCAGGATGATGACCACCCCCTCGTGGTCTTCTCCGCTTCCGTTTACTGCTGTAACTCTCCTCGTAATCGTAATCGCTGTCCGGATCGGGTTCCTCAAAAGCGTCCATATCCAACATGTCTTGTTCGTCGTAAAACCAACCGTCTTTGCTGTGCTCATCTTCAAATACAAAATCGTTGATCAATTACCAGAAATCTGAATTTCATTTGACCGAACATCAATTTCTTTCCTTTTTTTTTCAATTCTTTACCTTTTAGGGCAACGGAATCTTTACTATCGTCATTGATGCCGGCGATGTTCCCCTCGATTCCCTCTATTCCATCTTCTATGTCACCTCTCGTTCGTTTTGGATGAAGATAGTGCATTAAGTATTGACGTCTTTTCTTTCGCCATCTTTTACTAGGATAAGTATAGATTTGACCGTGTAACAAGCCTGGTAACCTTTCTCTCGCCGACATGAATAAGGCGGAATGATTTTGTGCTACGCCTATGAAGAAAATGGAAAATTAACAATTTTTACTCGTCTGTTTGTATTTTACGCAATGTTTGGTGAGTCGGCAAAAACAATTGCCCCATTTCGGAATTTTTTTGATAAGGTACAATGACGATTTCGTGTTTGAAAAAAATGTTTATTTGAAAAACGATATGGCCACCTTAAGAAATTTCGGTCACCCTGTATATGGAGGACTGTGTGCATCAAGAATTATGGGAGGCATAAAAAAAGGCTGCATGAAAGCCTCAGGGCGTATTTTGATAGAATTTGTAATTCTCACCTGTTTGTGAGTCGAGGAAGGGCATTCGTAGCCTTCGTTCTCGACACAATCTGGTGTTGTAATTCGAGGAGTTCTCGATAGCTTCTCTGTACGCGGTGTCATTGAGAAAGCTGGAATGGAGGATCAAGAATTGATGGTATTTTACTCGTAGCACGTTTGGAACGAAAAAAATTTGTCGTCGTTGAGCGAATTGAGTAGAAAAAATGGAAGCGATCGAGGCAGGAAAGCATTGAGTTTTTTGTACTTGGTGTTCGGGTAACAAGGATCAAAAACTGACCTTTCGATTTTGCTGAGATTCGCTTCGTTAACAACTTGGATTATTGGAAGAGAGGACGGAAGAGCAGTGACGGCCGTCATTTTAACAGGTTTAACAATACGGACGTCCTGCGCACCACTCGACTCTCACTTTTTCCAACAATTTCCTCGCGATTGGGAAAACGCGAGGAAACCACTAAAAAATCGAACGCGAGTTGGTTGACCCACGCTCTGCAGCTCCTCCGCGTCGCTCGTCAATAAAGCCGAAACCGACACACCGAATACCCAACGATTCCGATAATCACGACGACGCGCTCATCCCCGGCAGCAACGCCACTTACGGAAGTTGACACTGTCCGAGTCAAATAAGTCTACCGTGCGCATGCGCCAACGATTCACGTATTCACTCAATATTTCGTACGATTGGTACTTTTCGACGTCTATTATTTTGCTCCAGGCAATTTTTTTTTTTACCAACTCACATATTGCGTTAAAGAATTGGATACAGATTTTTCTCGGCTATGCCTCGTATTTTGAGAAAAATGTGTAGCAACTTTTTCATTTTGTATTATTCGAGACACGTGGTTGGTTCGGTGGAGGAAATATTTATTTACTCAATAATTACGTGTAGCAGACACGTTCATTTTCAAATCGTTACACTTAGTCAAACCTCTCGTCTCTCGCTCTAAATAATTCCCATCTTTATTCGACATTCGAAGAACCCAGGAGATCGGGGAAATACTTTGTATGAAAATTGCGGTGATATAAACATTATAAATCATAAATGTCAGTGAATCACACCCGAACAAAATCTTCTAATGCTAAAGTTGACATAAGCATATTGAGAGATTGACGTTTTAACGCAAATATTACGATCGCAAACTCTTAGAATTTGTCTTCGCAGGTACGATCTTTCGTGTCCTTGAAAATGATGAATTTTTTAATCAATTCGTCGACCGTCAATTCTCCGTGAACAATGTTGTCTCTCGTGCGAACGTTTACGGTCCCGCCAGCGCGTTCCTTTTCTCCTACCACTGCGAAAATGAAATAACGTCATGAAGATTTTTCGTCGACAGCGAAATTTTTTCGCAACCGGATGAACATTTTTTTTTCTTACCGAGGATGAAGTTAAATTGGGCCAATTGAGCATTCCGAATTTTCTTGTTCATCGTATCGCTCGAATCAGTATCAACCTCAGCCATGAATCCGGATGCGTATAACTTTTCTTTAACTTGATTCGCGTACTCGTCGAATTGTGGACCAACGGGAATGACCATCACTTGTCTCGGGGACAACCAGAACGGCCATTTACCGGCGTATGATTCCGTCAGAATAGCAATCATTCGCTCCACTGATCCCAAGATTGCTCGATGGATCATCACCGGTCGTGTTTTTTCGCCATTTTCACTGGAAATAAAACCGAAAACATTGAAAATAAATAACGCAGCTGTGAGAAACCGGAAATGCAAGGAAAAATGATTTTTTTTTCGATTTACGTACTTGACGTAATTCAAATTGAATCTGATGGGTAGTTGGAAGTCAAGTTGAATGGTGGCGCACTGATGGGATCGTCGCAGTGCATCTCTGATGGTAATGTCAATTTTGGGTCCATAGAAGGCGCCATCACCAGGATTGACAGTCCATTTGACGCCAAATGCATCGAGACTGGAGGCCAAATCTTTTTCAGCTTGATCCCAGACGGCGAGGTCGCCGAGATATTTATCGGGTCTCGTAGAGAGGCAGAGATCGAAAGTAAAGCCAAAAACGCCATAGACATGTTTGAGAAACTCGAGAGCGCCGAGGACCTCGTCTTTGATTTGTTCATTCGTGCAGAATATGTGAGCATCGTCTTGCTGGAATCTTCGTACTCGGGTAAGCCCGGTAAGAGCTCCGGACAACTCGTTACGATGCAAAACTCCAAAGTCCGCCATCCGCAACGGCAACTCTCGCCAGGAACGACATCGAACGTCAAAAATCATACAATGTCCTGGACAATTCATCGGCTTGAGGGCGAAAGTTTCCTTCTCAATGTCAAAGGAGAACATGTTGTCGGCGTAATGTTGCCAGTGGCCGGAAGTCTGCCATAATTTGCAGTTGTACATGTTGGGCGTGACGACTTCTTGGAAGCCACGTTTCCTATACTCCGAGCGTATAAACTCAACCAGGGTGTTGTAAATGTGAGCTCCGCGAGGTTGAAAGAAACAGGAGCCTGGAGACAGTTCGTGGAAGAAGAACAACTCCTGCTCGCGACCGATTTTTCGATGATCACGCTTTGCAGCTTCCTCCTGGAATTTCTCCCACTCTTTCAGTTGCTTCGTATCCGTGAAACTTATTCCGTACACTCGCTGCAACGACTCGCGGTTCGCATTGCCTTCCCAGTAAGTTGACGAGTTTTTCGTCACTTTTATAGCCTTTACTTTTCCGGTATGACGGATATGAGGTCCGCGACACAAATCGATCAAAGGACCGCATCGATATACAGTCGTCTTATCAGTCGTTACTTTCTCCTTCAATATACGAACTTTGAATTCGTTGTACTTGAACATTTCCAATAAATCGTCTTTGCTCATTTCCAATCTCTCAAACGGTTGCTTTTCTTTTACAATGTTTTTGTAGAGACTTTCCAAGTATGGGAAATCGAGATTCGAAATTCCTTTCTCACCGAGGAACATGTCGTAGTAAAAACCATTTTCTATCGGTGGCCCATAGCACAGACAACCTCCGTAGACACGTTCCATCGCTTCGCCCAAAATGTGAGCGCTCGAGTGCCAGAATACTTGCTGAGCCTCCGTATCTTCGATTTTTAAAAGCTCCAGCTTGCAATTGCCCTCTAGAGGTCGATCCAAGTCCCACAGTTCGTTGTTCACTCGAGATATTATCGTGTTGTCCGCTAGACCTTGACTAATATTCTTAGCTACTTCGTACGGCGTCGTGCGCCACGATTGGGCCGGCACCCATTTCCCATCTGGAAGAGTGACCGTTATGTCTTCCGGCGTTTTCGAAGCCAAATCCGCCTCGTAATCGGCTTTCAACTTGTCCCACATTACTATGCGGTCCTGCGATCAAATTGTCCATTGAAATTCAACAAACCGATTGAGTGACTAATAACTTTTGATGCAGATGTTTCGCAACTTTATTTTTTATTTAAATAAATTTTCATTTTATTCGCATTAGCGTTTTCGAGTTTACGGCATGAAATTACAAGGAATTATAAAAATTTGAGATTTTTTTACCTGGATGAATGCAGGCCATGGTTTTAGCTCCGTGACAGAACTCTTTTCCACGGCATTATTCTTCTTCTCTTTCTGTGGTTTCATCTTGGTCTATAAAAAACGAGAACTCAATTGTCAATTTTCCTGCAAATATCATAATGGAAGTGCACAATGGAAAAAAACAAGGAATAACATGATTTTCGAACGATATTGTTGGACCAGAATGAGTAATAAATGTGTCCCTCAGTGTGGCATCATGGATTCCCGCACAATATGAGTATTGTTAATATTACATCAGAAAATCGATTTCACGAAATTTACGCTTGTGATTAAACACGAGTTTAGAACAGCATATAGTTGATATTTGTTACGAAAACGATCATTATTCGCAGGTTATATTGATTGTTGGTATAAACAGCGATAAAAATGGAAACACGTTTTTCCGGCGAGGGAAATAAAGTTTTAGTCATAAGAAATGGACATAACCAACCCAAGCATGTGTCCACTTGGTGCCGCACTGAATACAACCCCGATACCGTAATATAGACAGCATATTTACTCGATATATAGTTTTGTTTGCACGAAAGAATAAAAGCCTAGGTTACTTTGGACGCGATGGATTATAAAAATGATTTATTTCTCATGCCTTTTCAGCTTTCACATTGAGGTTCTCTATCCCAGTGATAACGTCGTCGCTCATTTTCGATTATTTTTCGTACACGAACAACCAAACTTATTGTTTCTTTACCAAGATTTACTACTCCTTTGCATTAATTATTTTAACGATTTTTCTGCCATACGGCGTGCACGCTTCGGACTCTCGACACACTATTCACGATGCGGCAGTGTACCTGCTCACGGGTATTTCCTGTATACCGCAGCATATGCCGGGGTGTATATCTATAGCTATGAATACGTAAAGTTCCATGATAAATCCGTAATAAACTACAAACAATCCTTTTTTTTCCCTGTAGCAAATGTCAATCATATTCCAATACACATTCAACCAAATATTTGATAACCTTGGAACGTAAAAAATACTGGAATTGAAAAAAAATGGTCGATCCTGCCAGGATTCGAACCTGGAATCTTCTGATCCGTAGTCAGACGCGTTATCCGTTGCGCCACAGGACCCTATAGTAATTTCAATAACTCTAAAAGTATATTATCCGTCAATTTGCAATAAAATGAATAAATACTATTTATTAAGTAAAAACGAACTAACGACTTATTAATCCAAATCATAGACAACAAATTTTTTTTTTCCCATTGATTCACAACAAAAATCTGCCGTTTTTCGTTTTGCTGTGTTTTATGCATGAGAGTGGAGTCAAATTTTATCATCAATTTTTTTTATTGTGAAAAAATACAGTACGAAAAAAAGTAAAATGAAAAAATAAGAACAATGGAAAAGTTTTCATTCTGGTTCAGGTGCAGCAAAATTGAACGTAAATGGAATTTCGGAAGTCCCTTTACTCATGACAAAAGGTTTCTTAACACTATTTTTATCGACATCTTCAGTGTCATTTCTGCTATTTTCTTCAATTGCTTTGCCAGCAGCGGGTTCAGTTGCTGCTTTCTTCAAAAATATGGATTTGCAGCGATCAACTTTTGGTGCTGCAAACTTAAAATTAGCCAAGTATTTGCCGTGTTTCCTTTCATCCTGGATCATTTTTGCTCGATAATCGCCAAACGTATTCCTCATGGCTTGTCTCTTACGGATCCAAGCGACCGAATTGTTTTTTAATAAATTAAGAGTTTTTGTACTGTCCAACGCTTGCTTCTCGCTCAATTTTCCACTGTCCAGGCTCAATTGTAATTGTTCTATGCACCAGCATAATTCTAGTTCCAGTTGATTTTCTAGCTCTGGGTCAGGCTCGCTGCTTGTCACGAGGCTGGACACAGGGGCTGTGTCTACTTGTTTTGGCAGCGGTTTTGGCGTGCATTTCGGAGGAAATTTTTTACCTCCCTGAAATACCAATGGATAAAATAAGTTCAAGTTTCATTCATCAAAAATCGAATACGTTTGCACACGCAAGGAAAAAAAAAAGTGCCACGACTGCAAAACGAAGATAATATAATTGTTAATAATTTGAACAATTTTTCATTAACCAATTCGCGAACATAACCAAAAAATCGAGATTTTCTATGTTGTTTCGTGAACACATCGTGCGTATAGATTTAATTTTATTACCGGTTTATACTTGGGAGGCATTTCGCAGGTTTGATCGACACGAACAATAAAATAATAGAATCCTGTTTATTGTGCAGTGTTCCGATGTCGGGTATCACATGTGTTTTGTTATCGCTAATTCAAATGTGTGATCTTATTTACAAAAATACGTAGACACCGGAATTAAACAGGAACCTAGCTTACCGTCCGTCGGAGCGTGAAGCTTAATGATTCGACACAAAAAGCTTATTTTTATGAAATACTAGAAAGCATTCGTCAGATGCTGAAAATTGAAGGACGTATGACATAAAAACTGAAACTGCAAATTCCCCATGAATTTGCAACATTTTTATTATATCACAAAAGCTCTTTGCTTATCAATAAATACATATAACTCGAATAAACATAAAATATTCTCACAAACATCGAGATTCGATCTGTGGGTAAATCACCAGAACACGAATATAAATCACATTTATAAAATAACAAAATTCAAATCACGATGTGCGTGATTGTACATTTAGCACCAACTTCTTTATGACATAAAGAAGTCAAATGTTTGGTAAGAGTTCACGGAAGCACAGCAGTCAATATTGTAAAAAGTACAGCGCGATCAGGAAAGAGTTTAGTTTTCCCTTGTTCCGAGAAGATAACTGTTCTCGTACGTATCATCGCGTTTGTATCGTTGTTGACTAACGATGTATACGGTCAGAGCACCGAAAATAATGAAAGTCAGTCCAATCACGTTAATTAAAAGTCCTTCAGTAGGGAGCTGAGCGTAAGTGTCTCTGAAAATAGATAATACAACGGAAAATAGTAGAGAAAATTCAATGATTCACTGAATTTCCACGCTCGGGAGAAAAATTCAGTTTACGTACGGAAGAGAAAAAAAGGCTTTTTCGTTGAGTCCAATGAGACAGGAAGCAATCACTGCCACGAAACCAGCTGTTCCAAAATATACATGGACAGGCATGTAAGATGCTCTGAGAGAATTATCAATTCCAGGCCACAGAAACGATATTACTCCCGCCAGCCACTGTAAAGAGCAGGCAAAGTAATACTTGAGGCATAAGAAAAACTTCAAAATGATTAAGATTGACCTCAAGTCGAGCTCTATCAATCCAAACAAAAGCAAAAGTTGCTCGGGTCCTCAAGACCCGTGGTAGTGACGATACAGAAATTATTTGAATCTTTGGAAATGCAAAAACTCAAATTTCAAAGTGACTGACCTGACAACAAAACAGAATAACGCTGGTCAATCCGACCCAACTGTGCAGGGTGTACATGTTGGGAATGGGTTTTGCTTTGAGATTGTGACTATCGAAAACTGCGACCAAAGCTATTGTAGTCAATAAAACAACAAAAATCATGATGCCGCCGTGAATAAATTTCAAAGTTCTCTTGCGCATGTGTCTCCTGGTTCTGTAGATCAGCATTCCTGCAAAGTTTGAAAAAAAAGATGCTCAGTAGCGTGTTATAATATTTTTTTTTTTTGTGAGGGTTTTTGTGGATCTTCTGTGGTTTTTACCATTCGCATAAAGATATACGAGACCCACGGTCATCAGGAGAGGGTGCCAGTTGAATTGGTGGTCAGGATCTTCGGTCCATGCGAAACCACCACGGAAATTGTTCAGCCATACCGCTACAAGAACTATTAGAACTCCACCGAAGAATTCAGCTGCGCCGAGCAACAGGTTGAAGCCACTGAGGTCGCGAGCCTGAACAGCTGGTCCAATCTCATCCATGTCTAAATCAATTTTTCTTTCTTATCTTGTAATTTTTTTCAATGTATGGAGAAAAAAGCAGAATTTATATTTTAATTAATGCGTTTTCGATCATCTGCCGATCGGAATGTTCTGGAAATATTGTAATAAAACTCTGCAGGCTTCGAGAGTTCTACGTGTTTGATTGCGCGAACAATAAAATGGAATTGCAAGGCTGTAATGAACTTTAGAAAGTAATTGGCTGACCTCGCCTCACGGATATATGAATTTATTTCTGCGAGAATTGTATGATGATAAATTTCTAGATCGATCCCATCAGGGACTGGAATAATGAATTCATTTCGATAAAACAACAAACCACGTCAGTGACGAGGCTTTGTTTAATATTGCAAAACATATGTTTTTGACGTTAGCCAAAACATGAATAAAACACTCACTTTCATGAAACATAAAACAAACAGTATCCGGATTATCCATTCAAAACTCTTTCCAGAACATTGGTATGCCAGATAGATCGATTATTTTTATAGGTTTCTTTATCTCTGATAAATATCAAAAAGGAAGCGAAATTTTTGTTTACTTTACGCTCCTGTATTGTCAAAGTGAAGCGAGTGAAGTCAAGCTTTACGAGCCACCAACTTGTAGAGATTGTCAAATCGGTGATACATTCGTGAGTCGTCGTTGCAACTAGTTGAATCGAGACCGCGTGCGCGGCAGCGCTGTTGGTGGTTATCGGGGGAATCATCATATAAAACTCAGGGCCGTACATAAAATATTTATCACAAGACACTTGCTTGTGACGTAATGTAATCGGACCAAAATATACCGGACGAATCGTTGAGAACGTTGAAATTTTCTGAATTGTCAGAAAAGAGTATTGCGGACCGATAAAAGTATCACATAAAAATGGCATTGACTTACTCAAGGTGAGAAAAAATCAAAATGCTTGAAAAAATAATAAAAAAATTATATTTTTAACTAACTGTCAGAATTTCAATGTTGATCCTCGATCGGACTTGACGCGGTGATTGAGAATTCTTTTACTTTTCAGATTGTTTTGCCGTCGCGGTTTAGAATTTCACAATTTTCGTAGCCTCTACACGTCTAGGTGAGTTTTCTTTCATATTACGATTATTTTCAACGTTACATATCCTATTCGGAAAATCGGTGGGAAAAATGTCACGAGACTATGGCGATCAGTGCCTAATCAGAAGAGCGAAAAAATGTTTCCATTCCCCTTTCAACTATGGTGAATCCTATTTCACGTTTACAGCCCCAGAGGAATTACAACTTCGTTAGTCAAATCTGCAGCTGTACCGGTGTACGAAACTCACGATGCAAAAAATGCCCGACTCAAGCGTCCTATGTCGCCGCATCTGACTATTTACAAGTTCCAATTGACGTCCATGCTTTCCATTACTCACAGAGCTTCAGGCATGATTCTTGCTGGTTATGGGATGGCTTTTGCCTATGGTAAGAAAAAAAGAAACATAAAAACCTTGCAGTGCATGCCGGGTCGTTTTAGTTCCGACAATTCTGCGTCACCGACCGTTTTGGCCTATCATTTTCGTTTGGGTCAAGAAATATGTTCAGGGTCATAAAAGTTGGATAATTCATCACAGAAAATCTGTATTTACTAGAATATAAAGATTTGAAAAGCGCCTCAAGTCAGATTGACCCGATATGTGCTTATGAGGTGTGCACTCGGAGAATAAAAATTGAAAAATTAGAAAATGAACTTGAAATTGAACAAATCATTGCAGGGACGCTGTTCGTTGCCGGTGGAATGAATGGAATAGTTTCATCGATCGACGCCATGTGTTTGCCAATTCCAATACTATTTGTGGCAAAATATTTGCTGGCGCTGCCCGCGACTTACCATTATTGGAATGGAATACGTCATTTGGTAAGAAACATTCGAATCTTCTTAACTTTGTTCTTATTTCATGAAAAATTAGGACAGTCCTGGAATATTTTGGGTTTTTTGTTATGCAGGCATGGGATTTGGGACAATTCTTAACCCTCAAAGGAGTTTACAGCACGGGTTACGGGATGTTAGGACTGACGGTTCTATCCGCACTGGGACTTGCTGCAATGTTCTAATTAGTTGTATCATTCATTGGACCTTTGGGGGAGAGAGGCCACCAAAACAAACTTTAGATGTTGCAAAGAACGAATTTGTACATCCCGTGTTCAATAGATGAAGTTATTTATTAGTCACTCATCGAAATTATTCTGCTCAGTCTCGTATAAATCCAATTTTATTCAATATCATTGAAATTTATTGAAGAATCATAATATTTTGTTGATTTATTTTATCGGATCGTTCGTGGACCGAAAATCCACATTTTTCCATTTTCTTCCTGTTTACGATTATTTTATTATGGATGCGGTCTGACGGAATCAGTCGATAATTGTGATGAAGAGTAACAGTCGATGGTAAGATAGCTGCGGAACCTTGAGCATGATACGGTCGGTATGATGAAGGGGGATCGCGCTTACCGACTTTTGCTGCATGTCCGGACTCTGTGAGAAAAGACTTTTGTCACAGAGTTACAATTTTTTTGGATTCTTCTAAACGACCTACGAGCGGATTGCGAAAGAAAACAGTCGATGGAGCGGAACGAGACGGAAAAGTCAACTGAGCTGAAAGTCAATAGATCGAAGATTAGAACCGTTTTTTGAAAAATTATAAACTGCTCTAGTCAGAGAGCGCCGTGATCGTCGTAGACGGTGCTGCTCCCCGTGCCAAAAATATCGTTTGATAGCGCGGGAAACCCTCACTTCCGGTTTCGTCCTGTTATAGTTCATTGTTTATATCTACAATGGCGTCGACGTGAAATAAACAATGACGTATTGCTTGTCGGTGCCTCAGTTACTTCTCATGTTTTATCTCTTGGTATCGTGTTCGGATTGTGAAAAAAAAGCGAGTCTCTTCAGCAAAACTTTACGAGCATAAAAGTCGTGTTTTTGAAGATTATCCAGCTTCAGATTAGCCGCGGGTAAAGAATTCAATTTTGCCAAAGATCGCATGCAAAGTTTGAGACAATAATTCTGTTAGTGACCGTGGATTTTGCATCTCCCATCGATATATAAAGATGTACGTAGACATGAATTTGCGACGCCATCCACTAGAAAGTGCAGATTGCCACAAAATTACATTTCAATCGAGTTTTTTTTATATAACCGTACTCCATATTTCAAAGTGATTTTTCCAATAGCTCTATTACGACGTTTTTGTTGCAGTTGCCGATCAATTCCCAAACCTTATTAATTTCTTTATGAAATGTTTATTTTTTTACCGATTAAACAATTGTCCGCAACGTCGTAACGATAAAGCTATGACCCTTTGACAAATGATTGATAAATTTTTCTTTCAAACTTTGCAGAACGATTCGACACTGATTTTTCCTGGCAAGAAGCAGCCTTTTCATTGTAAGCTTATGATTAACTTTTAACGTCTTTGATATACCAATTTTGTTCTGTGGAAAATGTGCTTCTGGACATAAAGTACAGGTGGGAAAGGATAGAGCAGCCTCAATGAACGACGCAAGTAAAATAATAATTGTCTTACCTCCGGTGGAAAATGTGTCAAAATAATCCATCGAAATAATTTGTTTATTTGTGTATAGCTTACCACTCACTTTTACCTTCTCTCTTTCTATAAGGATATAATTTGTTTCGCGACTTTATTAAACGCATACACTTGTGCCGGTATAGAAATATTATACAAATCGGAGAATGGTCCAAACGTAAATCTGCTTTTTGATAAAACTGAAGCAAACTTGAACATGTACAGTTACCAGGGACTATATTACGCAGTGTGTTTGGACATATAAATTAATATTTATATGTACCTACTGGTGTGATATTTGGTATGATGTATTTATACGAAAATACATACACACGCAGATAAATATTTAAATAATTAGAGCTTAACAACGTTTTTTGAAAAATGGTTTTTTATACAAGCAGCACCCAAAACGAAAATGGTTGAAATACGCAGAAATGAGCGCACTTAGAATTACAACGATACACGTAATAATCATTTATTCTACTTTCTCCATACATTAATGCTTTTTTCTTTTTCTTTCGCTCTCTCAGCGCTTTTTTACGCTTTTTCTTTGTCTCATATTTACAATTAAGGGCTTTTAAACTGCGACTTTGGTACTTTGGTATTTTTTAAAATCAAATGTTCCAAATCGCTTTTATTATACTGAGTTCTAAGATGGTCGGAAATACAAAGAAACAAAAATTGATGGAATAGAGAAATTCGAGGCTTGCGGTGTCACGTAATTTACAGGAATTTTTTCGACAGATATTTGTATGTAAAACTCAATATAAATAGGGATTGTTAATCTTTTGATTTCGGACTTACGGTTCGGCATAGCCAATGATAGAATCTCTTGAACTTGGAGAACCAGTTACAAGGCTTCATTGAAATTTCGTTTATTTAGGTTTGTTTTTTCTCTTTCGTTTTGTTCTCACTGTAACATTATAAACTGTACATGGCGATAAAATTTCGAGACTTTGCTCTGACTGCACAAAAAGAGCTTTTCGATGCTCGGACAATTTTGAATGTGCCTTTGAGACGCTCAAAAAGGAGGAACTGCGTGGAACTTTAGGCGTGACTTTGTGACTTTGATTCGTTCCGAACGACACAATTATTTCGTTTGCTTTTCATTATTTACATTGGAGAGTCTTTGAATTACGAAAGAGTTTCGTTTTCTATGCTCGGTCGTTTTTTTTTCTTCTTCTTCGTTTGAAAATGTTCGAGGGAAGGGCACGTTTTCGGTTCGGTGGAGTTTTCGATCAACAGAGTCGACTACTTTCTTCAATTATTATCGTTACGTTTCCGTTTTCGTTGGCTTTTCGGAATACTTTCCACAAATCGTAACTTTTCAACAGTTTTTTAGTTATTTCTCTTGAAATTCTGTTTCTTCAATTCTCTCTCGCTTTTGCACATTCTTTCGTCATATATTATCGTCCTTTTTTATCTACATCTTAAATTGAGAGGGTAACACTATGGACTCCGCGTCTCATGGTGAAGCGAATCGCTGTCACTCTCGAGATAGGTTACGTAATGGTCGTTACTGTCCAACCCGTGCTGCCCCATGTCGTTTGGACCACCACCCTGATGCAATGGCTCTAACGGTTGTAGCGAACCTCCCCCACTCCCATCGTTCATCGGACCACCTAATAATGCAGGCGGTGGATGTTGAGGCGGACTTCCGTGCAAATCATAACCGTGCATCTGTAAATAATTTTATTAAATCCATTTTCATTTAGAATTTTCAAAAAATTCCATCTATTTAGATTTTCTTATAATTCTATTGATTCGGTATTTGAAATTTAATATATTTAATATTTCAAAACATTTTCAATTTCTAAATTCATAAATGTGGAAAATTACGATTTTTTAAAACGAATTCTTTTTTTTAATTATAAATTTACAAAATATAAATTCATTCAAAATATTTTTAAAAATGTTCTTATTATTCCTGCGTATGTTTTTTCAAGTTTTTACGATTCCAGCTCACTCCACCCCACTCACTTCAATATAAGTACATTAATTAATGAAATAAATAACATTTAAAAATTAAATCTATTTTCCAAGTTGTTCAAAAATATATTTACAACCCTTCGGGTACAAAAATTACGAAAATTTCACTTTGTATTTAATTCGAAGAAAAATAATCGTAAATTATTTTGTTAATTGATTGAATAATATTTGGAGTATGCATGTTTTGTGTGCGTCATGTCGAGGCTGGTGAGAGTTTGATTCGACGGTTCGGTGAGATTTCCAGCAATTGAAAAAATTTAGTCATAAGTTGCGGAATCGATTTTGATAAATTTCGAGCGATTTTCATTGTTTGAAATGTTGTTTGCTCACCTGAGATACTAAATGGTAAAAAGGCGGGGCATTCGGATCGAGCCTGTCGAGATCTGGATGGGATACGAAATCCGAAAGTGCCTTCCAGGGTGGTTGATAGGCTTGTACCTCGAGAGGCGTCATGCTTATTGGACTCTCGTGTCGTACAGGACTGCTCGCGACCATTGGTATTCCGTGCATACCGCCAAAGCTGAGTTTTCGTCCGTCCTGTAACGGAAAATACTTCGTAACGTTAAACGTACATTCGCGAATTGCCACAAATATCGAATAATCCAGATTTCAAAAAATTGTCATTAATGATTTTTGGAAAGAATTTCCAAAGAATCTCGATTTTTTTTGCAAAAATTCAATTTCCATAGATTTCAAAAACGCAAGAAATTTCGAGAAAAAAAAATGTAAAAATTCGTAAAAACTGAATTTCGATCGATTTGATGGATAAAAAAAAAAGGTCGTAATGTTTATAGGGTCGCTTACCTTTTCCTGTTGCATTTGCTGTTTCATGGCGATGGTTTTTTTCTTGTCTTTGCATCTCTTGTTCTGGAACCATACCCTGATGACACGAGGGCTAAGTCCAGTCATTTCAACGAGTTGTTCCTTCATAAGAGCGTCTGGCCTTGGATTGGCAGCGTAGCACGTTCTCAAAGTGTGCAATTGTTTCTCATTTAGAACAGTTCGTACCCTCGTTGGTTTACCGTCCGAGCCACCGCCGCTTTTGTGTCCTCCGGAGCCACGAGGTCCGCTCAATGCTTTGTGCGATCCGCTCTCTGATCCCGAATCTGTCGAATTTAAATTCGCATGATTAATACGACGACGCGATAATTAATCATTGAAAAAAAAAATAAGTAAAATAAAATAAAATAAAAAAATTAAATAAATAATAACAAAACAAAACAAAACGATCGACACATTAGCCAAATTAATGACTAAGATAAGTAAATAGGGATAAGAATTGACATGGTACTTGTGGCTTGAGGTAAACATGAAATAAATGTGAAAACGTATTTGTTCATGAAACGTTGTCAATGACTAATTAGAACGATCGAGATGGCTCGTGAGCTAATCAGCAATCTTGGAAATAATCGAGATCGTCTTTGAGTAGGTTAAATCCTTTTGAATAAACCGCGGAGCGGGTTGAAAAGGCTGTGTGTAGGGAACCGCTATCACGGTGGATATTTGATCAATCGTATATTTTATCTTGTAACTTATATCCGTTCTGATAAGGCGGACATTTACACTGGAGAAGGTAACAAATAAATAGATAGATGTGGCGATTTGATCGCTAACGGGAGAGAAAAATAAAAGGAAACTGTCTATAGAAACTCTGTGGATATTTGCAATGTTCATTACGTAAGCGTGATCGCTGAGGTAATTGGAGGGAAAGCCTCTCAAAGTCGATAACTTTAGAGGCCATCAAAGAGGAGGAATAAACGAGATTTCGATTAAAATCCGAATGACTTTCGCCATGTGAATTCCGAAACATAAAACATTCGATTTATTGATTCGACGCTTAATCCGCAATCCGAACGTCTCCGTTTTTATTTGTTTTTTGTTTGTTTTCGAAACCGAAATGACTGAGCGCGGAAGGGCATGAAATAAAAAAAAATATTTGAAAAATCGCAAATCCCTCGTAATTATTTCGATCAACGGGCGGCAAACTTTTTATTGCACCTTTCATCGGTTAAAAATGACAAAATTCCTCGTGGTCGATGACGCACGGAGTTCAGAGCTAAAAAGCAAATGACGAGAATGGCGGAGAATCTTGGTGGATCGTTTTTCGGGTTCTCTCGTGTACTGGCAATTCTCTACACGATAGGTTATCGGGCTCGGGGAAAAATGCGGAGCAAAAGAGCGCAGAGAAAATAAAAAAGGGTAATCGCAGCAGACGCAGAGAGTTTTGGGTGGGACAGAGGAGGGAGAGCTCCGAGGGACAGTCCAGTGCAGGTAGAACGGAAAATACACATCGACAGACACGTATATGTTTATGTACATAAGAATATATAGGTAAAGAAGCGATTTGTGGGTCCAAAGGATGGAGGATGATTTTTTGTTGTGTGCCGCGCGCGACGGAAGGTCGAGTCACGTCGTGACGTCGTGTTCACGAGTATTTACCTTTGGGTAAAAACAGAAGGCCGCGAAAGAGACTCGCGCGCGGGAGAAAAAAGCCATCGAGAGAAAAAGTGAGAGAGGACGAAAACGAAATGCGGAGCTTATCGGCGTCCCGCGCGAGTCCTAACCAAATACCGACCTCGCAAAGTTGACCTCGAAGTGAAAAAAATATAAGGAAAAAGAAAACAAGACGCTAAATCGAAGAGAAACGAAAATAAGGACTTTTTTTTACAGTCAGTTGAGAATACGCGGGGGAGGAGAAGCGCGAGCGAGGGGGAAACAGATTTAAACACGAAAAAAGAAATATAAGTAGGTGGACCAAGATACAAGAATATTCCTATATATATATATATATATATCAACATAATATCGAATGGATTTGAGGCTGGACCGTTTCGAAGAAAAAAGATAAACCGGAGAAGACCGTAAAAAGACAAATGGCGGACGAATTCTCGTCGCCAACTTCCACGACGTCTATTTATTTTCTCTCCGCACTTTGTTAACGTAAAATCCTTTCACTTTCGAACCAAAAATCATTGATTTTCATGGCACAAATGATTTCCCTGCTTTTTTTCTGCAATTCTTGATAATCATTTGACTTTTTTAAAGAGCCTGCACGTCTCGCGGCGTGAATCGCTGCATCGAATGAACAATTTGGCGTTTTGAATTAAAGTGCATAAAATATTTTGAAAAATATCTGGATTAATGAAAAATGGGGCTTTGGTCGTGTCAATACTTTAGGAAGTTTGCCCGAGCCTAACGAGCGTCTCGAAAAATCGGGGGACCGGTAATCTTGGCTTGGGGACGATTTTCTATTTTTATTTCGAATCGATTTTGTCTGGAATTTGCTATGTGCATCGAAATCGTTACACGATTCTGCGGATAAGATTATACGAAATGCGGATACCGATCGCACGAGTTTCTCACGATAATAACGCATCTATATATTATTAGTGTGCGCGTGTGTGTTGTCCATGTAGTGCGAGAAGCTCGCAACGCAAGCGATATCTTTCGGACTCGGAGCACACAGTTTGCGCGGTATGTGCGTTTTACTTGGTCGTTTTCCTTCCCGATATCTTTCTCTGTTTGACCGAAAGCCTCTATGAGGACACGCGCGGTGTGCGGTGGTCTCGCGGCTCATCATCAAAGCACAAATGCCGCCTTTCCACGCAATCGACGCAACTGCTCGATCTTTTTCCCTCCTCCTCCTCCTCCTCCACCTCCCTCTCTCGCTTTCTCTCTTTCGCTCAAATCACAGCCTCATACCTTGATTCCAAAGTACGCAATCGATGCAAAACTGCTTTGCATTTAACTTCCTTCGTCAAGTTACAAATATTACTAATTTGAAGAAATATATTTTCTCTATATATCTCCCTCTGAGCGCGTACCCGGTCGTTTTGACCCGAACTATTTTCTGTCGCCGATTGTTTGGCATTTAATGGCAACCACGGTTTTCTCATTAAATTGTCGTTTTCGTCAAAAAATGATAAAAAATTGTATGAAAATTCTTAATATTACGAATTAAAATGCTCAATAGTCATTAATTAATTAACTCTCAGAGTCCACGCTGGGTCGTTTTGACCACAACAATTTTCCGTCACCGCGATTATTTGGAATTTCATTTTCGTCTTCGTATAAAATTCAATTTACAGCCATAAAACGTGAATAATTTACTGCAAAGAACGTTTTCACATAAAAAATAATTAAATATGCATATTTACCGGATCACAACGGTTCGAACAACCACTTGGGTCAGATTGACCCAATATGCATTTATAGGATGTGTGCACTCGAAGGGATTCATCCGAATATCTTAGTCCGAGCTATAGTGGAACTTGCAGTGCCAGATCCTTTTTTTAGGGTTATCGATCGTTGAAATACAATTTTTATGATAAACGCTGGATACGCTTGGTTTGCTCCAGGACATTAATGGAATTTTTCGATATCTATGAATCGTGTAAGCATTTGCTCATTTTGTCGGTACAATCGGTGACGAGGGCTCGGAATTGACGAGCAGATTCGTAAAAAAAAAAAAAACGAAAAGAGATTTTTTATCTGGATCAGGGAAAAGCTTGGCTGCGTCGATTCGTAGTTGGGTAACGATTTTAGTTTCGGTTAGGATGGTTGTTTCACGAGTTTCGTCTGAGTTCGGGTTTTGTGCCATTTCGCTGTGGCGTCCCTGAAGTAAATATAAACATATATCTCCTGCGTGATATGAATGAGGAGGATAAAACGGATTATCCTTGATCCTTGGTAGCCTCGGTTTGAAACTTGATTCTTTCTATACACGATGCATTATCCTCATACCCAAAAGTGTATCGATAAACACGAGCCACGTGTGGATGTATTTCTGTATTTATATCGAGAAAATAAAAGGAGATGAAAAAAAGCGAGTAATTTGTGAGGCCGAAAAAAAAACGAAATGAAGAGAGAGAGAGAGAGAGAGAGAGAGGAAAAAAATTGACATTACGAATAAAGAAATAAAAAAAGGATTGAAAAAGATGTCCGGGTGTCCAGAAGCAAGCAGCGGTGCAACAGTAGTTGGCAGGTTGGTGTCACATTTGACACCTAATATCCTCGTCGTAAAAGACTGGTCCGAACGACCCAGCCACCTTCGACACGTATCCCCGTATTCAGTCACGGCAGCGTCTTTACGCATCGGCTTAACCCTTTTTTTCTCTCTTCTCTTTATAATATATAATACACGTGCATAAATATATATATTCACCTACAGGCTTTTCCATGCCGAATTATATATTTTTCCATCTGATAGTTACTGCCCCGAGAATGACGATTTTTTTATTGAAATAAATAAATAAATTCAGGGGATTTGAACGAAAAACGTGGAAATAAGCGATTTTTTTTTGGTAATTCGGAATCTAGCTGGTGCTTGGAGCAAGTGAACTATGATGGAGACAGAAATTGTAGTCGAGGGAACAATTTTTTAGTTCATTAATGGAATTGTTCACGATGTGAATTTTTTTGTTGTTGTTTTTTTTTGCATTTTTTGTTCTTTTTGTTTATTCGACCAAAACGTCCTGTACAGAACGTTCCGTCTACGTTGTTTACGTACATATATATACAATGCAAATATCAGTATTGGTGTGTACATAATATTCTCTGTAGATAGAGGAATGTGTGTAGATAGTTTATTACTTAGCGATGATGAATAAGGCATTCTGGCCTTTCTTTATTTTTACTGTCGTCTCGAGAAAATTCCACGAGTTCTTCTCTAAATACGTATAAAACGTGAATGTAATATATGTGTGTATGTATTGTCTCTGGCCGGTACCCTTCGTTGAACCTTCTACACTTGCCAAGATAAATAACAATAGCAAACGATCGTGATAAAATGAAGAAATATTCAGGAATGGCTGTAGCGTGTTTTTTTTCTCTTATATCCTCCTTATCGTTCGAGCAAAAAGCCCGAGCGTGTGTCAAACGTTTATACAAGAATTAACGCCTTGTCTGTGATTTTTTCACTTCTGCTTCTGAAATCACGCGCCTCTTTTACGCATTTTTTTTTTACATTTATTATCATTTTCTCTCTCGACAATCTCATTCTCTATATCATCGATTCAAACGTTACGAAAATTTACGACTTTCGACCCTTCGTTCTCACACCTTCGTCCAATATTATCGTGTCACTCGGGTCGAAATTACACTCGACGAATCATTGCGTACGCCGCAGACTCATGAGGAATACTGTTTTTTTTTTTTTAACATAGTGCCAGCCTGGAAATTCCAAAAATCCAATTCCCTATAGAACGAGAGAATTTTTTCAGAATCTTCTCAAACGAAAAAATCGTTAAATTTTCATGAATTTTATTGTCGGTTTCAATTGGAAAATTAATCCGGGTCGAAACGAGCCAGGTTGTGAAGAAATGATTAATATCCTTCTGTTTTGGAAACGAGGCAAATTTGACATTACAAAAGCAAGAGTTGTTACAGCTTATTCGTAATTTCGAATAATCCAGGTCAGTATGTTCCGCGAGGGACAGTTACGATCTGCTTTGTAGTTATTCTCGTTGGGATTTTGGTTCATCACTTCGGTCAAGCTTTCTAATTATACTTAGTATGCGAATGAACGAGAGCACGGGATTGAGAGCTTCAATTATTATCACGCAATTACGTACACCACGATTATCCCAACGTCACATTCCCTGGGCTCTGAATATCGCACCGGACCTTTATTATCTCCCTCGAACCCTTCGCGAAGTCGACACATTCTAATCCACCCCTAACGCATACTAATAAACACGTCACGAACTAACGCAACCATTTTACATGCGGAACGTATTTTTCGATAGAAATTAACGATACGTTATAAAAAGACATGCAAGAGAAAAATCTATTCCGCGATTGAAGTTCGATTTTTCGATTGTTTGTTTCTGCATAAAATAATTTTTAATTTTTTCAAATTCTGTTTCGTTCCATCAACTGGGACAGGCAGAAATTTATTATATCGTGGAAACCTTTTCGATGCCAGATTTTCCAGAAGCTTTAGCCTCGAGACATGAAATTTAAACAAGAAAAATTTAAATTATCGTTTTTTTTTTTTTTTAATAATAATTGCCATGACATTTTGTTCGTTTCGTCGTTGGTTCAGCTAATTTTTTTTGAATGTATCGGGATCGCAGTTTCGGGAATTGATCAGTTACTAATGATAAACGAAGAACGTATGATCGGGATTGAAAATTTGTACTGAATTGAGAGAAAGGAATGTAAAAATGAATGAAGAAAAACTTACCGGAGAGAGAAGCATCGTTGGGGTGCAAATGATGATTGTTGTTGGTGAGGGAAGCGTTATTGTTGTTCTCGTTGCTGGGTGCGGTAACGGTACACAATTTGCCACCCTCGAGTACATCGTGGTCATGTCGACAGAATAAACCGTCGTGTCGTAATGCAAACTCATCACCAGTCGTCAACGGTCTCATGCAGGCCGAGCACCGAAAACACTCGATGTGATAAATCTTGCTCTTGGCTCTCATAACGTAGTCCGTTTTGCTGAACGACTGACTGCACTTGTCGCACTTTGCACCGAACAAACTGCACACATTTGTAATTTCAAAAGTTAGGAAAAATAACGAATGACAATATTTATAAAAAATTATTTTAATATCAAATAATAATTTTGCAGGTGAATAGTTTTTCCAAGATAATTCATCGTTCGAATTTGTTTTTCATGAATATTCGACCTGAATGGAAAAAAATTATTGTTGATTGATATGAAATTGACAGTTTTTGCTAAAAAATACTGAATCAGCGGAATCGTCGTCCATTATTTTGTTCAAAATTAGTAGAGATCGAGGTTAATTTTTGAGTGTCATGAATATTGGATAGTCGGGCATATAGAATGTTCTCGAAAGAGAAGCTACATAATGACGTCGTTTTAACGAGAGAATGATTGAAACGACGTAAAGAAATAATGTAATATTATTTGTGACATAAACGTGGCACAAATCGAGTATAAAATTAATGGGTTTAACTGCTGAGCGAATATCAGCGCACATTGGTGAGGATATATATGTGTATATAGTGTCTCGTAACTATAAAACGTGTCCTCGTTTCCCCTGGCGAATTTCATTCAAACTGTACAAGACAGAAACTAACAAACTGCACGTCCACGCGCCCGTCACTCTCGCGTCTCTCGTTTTTATTTTCATTTGTTGTTTTGTTTTACTCATCACTCGTTTTTTCCTCTCTCGCATTTTTTTACTCGGTATTTTCCCCAGCAGCGCCCGGCTACTTTTTTCCCCTCGCTTCACGGTCCCATCTTTTTATTTTCACAATTCTTTCTTTCATTCGTGCCTCCAACAGTAGATTTACCCGCCCGTCTATCGCGCCCACCAATGCAACCCTTTAACCGGATACGCGTGTCGACTTCTTGTCGCTTGAATGATCGATTTAAATAAACACAACCGAACGTTGCTTTCTCGACATGCACGCATGAGTTCTTTTTTCATCTTTTTTTTTGTTTTTTTTTTCATCTTCGAGAGAAAAACTCTTACGTCTGTGCAAAATGACTTCATGGCGAAACGGAAATTCGACTCTGAATCGAAATTCAATAGAAATAACAAGGCGTCTCGATTTAGAATCGCATTTTTTTAACTTCTGCAGAGCATTATTGAGAAATTTGTTGGCTAAGGATTCCCATAAGGTTTTCGTGATTTTTTCATCGAAATTTCGATGGGAAAATAATTTGAGAAATGAATTTTAAAAATACGTACCTAACGTAATCACGTTTGCAGTAGGTCTTGCCGTCGCGTACGAAACACGTGCAGCTTTCATCAAGAAATTGCTTACATTCGGCGCACTTTAGGCAAGCGGCGTGCCATTCGAGATCGGGTGCGACCCTCAGAATCCACTGATCGTGAATTTCTCCACCACAGCCGACACACAGTGAGCTTTTTCCTGTAGAAACAAGTCATTTCTTTAGTTTTTCTTCACTTTTATGGATTCTTCTCGAGGCTTAAACTCTATGAGTACATGGGTCAATCTGACCCAAGGGGTTTTCCAAACCGTTGAATTTCGGTAAAAATGAATTTTCAGGCTTTTCTTTTTCTACGGGAGTTTTTTCAATTTATTCTCTTACAAGAGAAGAGAAAGTAAAAGCCAAATAATCGGTGACAGAAAATTCTTGGGGTCAAGTATGCACTCGAAGAATTAAACAAAAATTGCCCACATTTTATTTTTTTTATTTATCATCGTCTCCGGCAGGGAATTATTTTTGCCTCGTTATCCCAGAAAAGAGAAAACAATCGCGAAAAGCAGTTACAACCAGCGAGGTATTTACCGAAAGTAATTATCCGATCGTTTAGCTCAATTACTTGGCTCGATCGTATCGCAATTGGACTATTATTTTGGAAAATTATTTGTCGTAACGACATATGAGACTTTGCCATGGTGTGACGCTCGAAATGCAGGCAAAATTAATTGACATGGTGGAAAACATATCCGTAATAAATATTGGCGCGAACGAACTCAGTGCTGCAGATCTTATCGAGCTCGCGGACAATAAGTTTCCACTGATGTGCCTTCGAGTTCTGATCGTATATATATATTACGAGAATTAATTGCTCCAATTAAACGAGCTCGAGGGATCGAACGCAACTGCGTTTGCAACAAACATAAAAGTCTTGATAAAAAAATTGTTGATCGAACTCAATCCAGTTGTTTTTTCATCAGAAACGCTGGGTTTATTTATTTATTTATTTTTTTCAATGGCGAACGGTGTAATTTATCCAACAATTATGCATCCGATCATTTGATCTTATCTCCATGATATTTAGTTGCACGTACAGTATTGAATGTCTCGGTTGATAAAAAAATAAATTGCTCCTGATGAGGAAATTTTTTTTATTTTAATGAAAAATGGGCAAATGCGTGAATAAGTCGATAAATTGATCGATTGATAAATACGATGATTGAGTAAATAATGAAATAAAGATTGAGGATCTTTGGTAAATGCTAATCGCGCGGGTTTTTATTTGAATAATCTTGTGGCTTGCGATCCTCCAAGATCTAAAGAAATATCCGAGTTTGCTTCGTTCCCCTCTCTTCTCCCCCCCTTTCCCTCTCTTTCTGTTATTCCGGCCCGAGAGAGCTAGGAGGCGTACAAGCGAGACGTAGGCGGTACATTCGAAGATGATTTTGTGTGCGCCTCAAAGGGATTCCCAACAGACTCCACCCAGAGGAAATTCCTGTCGGCGCGCGCATTTTCTCCGAAAAGGTGAGCAAAGGGGATTCCGTCGACTATAGATTCAACGCCAGGAGGGGAGGGGGCTTGGTCAAGAGAGGGGAAATCCCCGATCTCGAGAGTGCGCAACGGAACGAACGCACTGTCGCGCGGCGTCTGCGTTGTGCGTCGGAGCTCGCCGGGCGCACGCGTCTCTCCGGCTTTTCTCTCAGCCTTCCAGTCCGAGTAATAATATCGTCGACGTGACTGGAATCGCTAATTCGTTCAATTTTTCGAAATCCTTCATTTTATTTTTTATTTGGGGCCAAGATTTCCGAAATATCGAGAAAAAAAATCGTATAAATGCAGAAATATTATACGTAAAGGTATTTTATTTTTTTTCGAAAAAATTCTTCAAAAATTACGTTCCCCTTCCAGAAGTTCCGGGAAAAATTGTTTCCCCAGGAATTCGCTAAATAAGAAACGAGAAACAATGAAATTTTGTCTTCCCTATGAAAACTTAGTCATTCGCTCCGAAACGTTGCAGGTTTGGCGATCTTTGGTTCTCCGTGCAAGCCAAGGCTGCGGAATCGAATACGCGAAATTTATCGAACGTTGCGAATCGGAGCAAAAAGAAAAAGTGAAAGATATGTAGCGCAGCATCAGCGTGAGAGAAGCGAAAAGACGTCGAAGGATAAAAAACGAGGAAGAACAGAGAAATGAAAAAAAAATGTTTGGAGCGTAAAATAATCGCGAGAAATAACACGGGCAAGCGTTTTTTTTACAAGACGTGAAACTTGTTCGAGGATTTGGAAACGTTCAGCTAGCACGGTGGTCGTTGGAGTTTCACGATATCACATACGTATATAGCCACACGTGGATATTTCGTAGCTCACTATCAGAAAGGCACAAGCTCGGAGATTTCTTCCTCGAATTAACGCAAAAGCAAACTTTTCGTTCCTTCGTAAAAAATGCGCATACGTGTATACGTAAAATACTGAATCGTGGCGGATGCTCTCGCGGCTGCTGCAGATTTGCTCGATCGGCTTCTCCCTTTTTTCTTATACACGATCGCCTCTCCTGTATCCTACTATATTGTTATCGACGTAACACGAAGCGAGCACAGTCGCTGCTATGTTTTTCGTTCGTAATAAATATCTTTGAAGAAAAAGACTGCACGTCAACGTGTGTAATGAACGCTCGGAAGTGGAGCGTCGGTGAGAAAAGCCGATAAAAATGCATTCGCAGTCAATTTCCAAGTTTTCGTACAATCGTGTGAGTGTGTGTGTGTGTGTGTTTTT